>JANHFJ010002201.1:80654-96418 GCA_032468195.1 Cerberus rynchops
CTAAATTTTTATCTACACCTCTGCCATAATTTCTATCATTTGGAAAGTTTCTTACTAGCCATCATCTCTCCTCTTTCTTAAGGTTCTTATCATTCTTTTCTTAGCTTGTCTCCTGTTTGCGTGTTCCCTCTTTGTATTTCTGACTCCATCGTCTAATTTATCTGCTTTAAACTTTCCCCTCTCCCCTCTCCTTTTCTTGTATTTTAATTTCAAAGTATCTGCTCTTTTTTTTTAATTTCTTCCCCTTGTGAGACTACTCAAGCTTCTATTCCCTCCTTGGCTCTTTTCCAACTACTGTTTCTTTGTTTAAACTCTTCCCTCTTTTTTCTTTTTGGTTTTGTGCCTCTTATTTTTGGGTACTTTTTTGGGACCCCCCTCTCTGCTTTTACAACCATATTTTTATTCAATTCCACCTCTTCTTGAATATCTTGTCTTTCCTTCTCCCCTTGAGATATATTTTCTATTTTTTTTGTCCATAATCTCCAGCTTGTTCTTTAGATCTTTACGTTCTGTTTTCATTATATTCCATGTTTTCCATATTGATAACACCAGCTCCTCGTAACCATCCATTTCCTCCTGGTGGAAGATTTATAAACTCTTTCTTATGTCTCTGTACATTTGTGATCCAACTCCATGTAACTCAATATTTCCAGTATTAAGTTCAGTCTCTTATTTTAAAGGCACAGTTCCTCTATTTTTAAATTGTGCTTTTTATTTCTTTCATCCAGTCAATAAACAACTAAATATTTTTCTCTTTGTCTCTTTTTCCCGCTCTTTAGCCTCTTTTAAAAGTTCAATTTGCTGCATAGTCCTGTTCAATTTTTTATCTTTTCTTTCTCTTTGCTTTGATGTAATATATTCCTCCAATTGGCAGATGGCAATGTAAATTCTGGTTTCCAGTAACAATCTATCTTAGACAGTTCTGTGTTTATTTATTTCAAAGTACATTTTTATAAATCTATCTTCCTGGCATCCTCCCAATGCCTATCTTCCAACAAAGTCTTTCAGGCTAAAATCCAATTTTCCACCTTTTATTAAAAATCCTTTGATGCTCTCTCCCTTTGTTTCTCTTTTCTGGTTCGGCTTCAGCTGTCAGCTTTCAGCTGTTTTTTTCCCCCGATTCCTTTTGCCACTGAATCTCAAATAGCATTAGGTAAATTCAGGAATCTCTCTCTTTTTTTCTTAATAGTCTTTCGGGGTTCAAATTCATAAGAAATACAACTCCTCTCATCCAGTTCCACGGCTTCTCACCACCTTCACTCCTGCACCAATCTTAGATGTTTGGAGTCCATTGTCGCAGCCGCACGGTGGCCATTTCTGACCACCTCTTCTTCCTGCTGTGGCTGAGAGGTCTTTTAGCTCAGGGATTTTCCAGTAGAGTTGTGATCTCTCCCTGATCACTCTGGGAGCCCCTCTTTGCTTCACCGCTCCTACAAAGCAGCTCCCAGCTCCCTACAGAGCCCACAAACAGGGGAAGACTAGCACGAAGATGGAGCAACCCGTTTTCACGTCTGGAATCCACCGCAATGTCACCGGAAACTGAGACCTTCCATTTCTGACGCTCAGATTACAGGGAATCTCTTCTGAAGAATGATTAAATGGCTCAAGAATAGAGGACCTGGTGGGGTCTGCCTTGGTGATGGCCTTTCTTTTGTAGAGTTCAAGAAGGGTTCAAACTCCATCAAGTCTCAGGCTGACCAGGCCTGATAAGGTTATTCGAAGTACCTCTTGGTTCAACCTCTCTCTTCCATCAGGTTGGTCCTTTTCACCTGGGAGCTTATATGATGCCACTGTTATTGGTTGCCATCACTTTATTTTCCCTCTCAATCAGCATGAGAGAAGGGCCCATTTTATTTTATACACTTTTGTTCAGAGGAGATGTGATTGAGGTATACAGCATTATGCCCGGTATGGATAGGGTGGACAATGATAATTTATTTTCCATTTCCCAAAATACAAGAACCAGAGGTCACCCAATGAAACTGAATCATGGAACAATTAAGACACACAAAAGGAAATATCTAAGTAGTTCAATATTGGAATTTGGCACCACAAAAGATGAATTTTGGCTACCAGCCTGGTTGGCTTCAGAAAAGGATTGGACCACTTCATGGGAGTTCTATTGATCTTAGTCTTTCTGGTTGTGCAACTTCTCTGGAGAACATTTTCCATGAGACTAATGAGTTCATTGGGCAGATGGTTGCCCACTGCTGGATTAGATGGGCCAGGGGAATGCTCCAGGAGATACCCATTGGTGTTTTGACAAGTCACAAATTGAACATGAGCCAGCAGTGTGTAAAATCTGCCCCAAAAAACAGCGCAATCCTAAGCTACATCAACAGAAGGATAGCATGAAGCTCAGGAGAAATTTTTACTTCATTTTGTTACACATCAGTCAGGTGATATCTAAAACCCTTCAAAGGATGGGCAAACTGGAGCTTCTGTGAAGGAAGCAACTATGTAAATCTGGTTCCTGGAGGGAAAAAAATTAGAACTGTTGGAGGTTGTGGTCTGAGGTGGATCAGACAGGAAGATACCACGTATCTGTTTTGGGGTTGTCTGAAAGTCTGCTGAATACAAGACCGGGAGGTTTTCCAGAGTAGTTCCAAAGACATGACATGAAACAAGGAGGAATTTTGACATCAGGAAAAATGTTTTAATGGAATGAGATGTTCTAGTCTCCTTTGCTGGTCCTTGATTTAAACTGAAGCCAGATGGTCTTCAGTTGGGGATTTTGTAGTGTTAGATCCCTGCACTGGACTAGATCTTCTCCAAGGTTCTTTCAACCATGGAAATCTGTGCTTCTCTTCCAAGTACAAAATCCCCAGCAAATTCTTCCTTGCTATTTATCTCAATGGTTAGGAGATATGTGGGAATAAGTCAAATTGCTCAAGGGTTGATTTCAGGTCATGTCATCTTAATGTTATGTCATCTTAATGTATCACAACCAAGGCCATGAACTCTTCAAGGTTCTTCCTGATTTTCACTGAAAAGGTTTCTTCATATCTACTTCCTCAGTTCATGTGTTTGCTTCCATTTCTATAGAATTAAGTTAGAAACTCTTCCAATTCTTTGGCCAAATTCAATTGTCCCAATTTGCACGAGAGCTGTTCATTCAGCAGTCCATCATGCAGAAAAAAACAGCCCAATGTACTCACCCTGTTATGTAGCCTTTCTGCCTTTTCCCTCCCCTTCCTTCCTTCCTTCCTTCCTTCCTTCCTTCCTTCCTTCCTTCCTTCCTTCCTTTCTTTCTTTCTTTCTTTCTTTTCTTGTTAAAAGAAGAAAAAAACAAATACCTGGGCAGAAAAAAACAAAGGTGCAAATACAGATTACGCGAGCAAAAACAGTAACTGTGAGAGGGACCTTGGCGTCCTAGTGGACGATCACTTAAACATGAGCCAGCAGTGTGCAGCAGCAACCAAAAAAGCTAATACAATCCTGGGTTGTATAAACAGAGGCATAGAATCAAAACCATGTGCAGTATTACCGGTTGTACCACACTTTATAAAACCTTATTGAGGCTATGCCTGGAATATTGCATTCAGTGTGGTCACTACACTACAAAAAGATGCTGAGACTTTGGAAAAAGTGCAAGAAGAGGAACTGAAATGATTACAAGCCTGGAGACTAAAACATATGAAGAATGGTTGCAGGATTTTGATTTGTCTAGTCTAGAGAAAGAAGTACTAGGAGGGACATATTGGCAGTATTCAAGTATTTGAGGGGCTGTCATAAAGAAGAGGGGATCAACTTATTTTCCAAAGCACCAGAAGGCACCAAAGAAAAAATATTTGTTTTTTTATTAACAGTTTTTTGATGGATTTAAAGACATCTGTGCACCAGGTTATAGAAAAAGGTGTCTAATAATTCTTTATTGTAGCCAAGCACAAAATCAATTAGTCCTGTAGCTGGTTGTCAAATTAAGTCAAGACTTGCAAAGAAATAACATAAAATTTGATTTAATGTAGGCTTGAGACTTATAATGCCAATCTTCAAGTACTGGTTGTAGTTGTTTTACTTTTTTTAAAAAAGGGCAGGAAAAAATGGTTCCTGAACTTTATGTAGTTCTTTTCAAGTTGAAATTATGAGATCAAGGTATAATAAAGAAGAGAGTTGGGTAAATTCTATAATGTTACCAAGAAGCAAAGTATAAAACGTTGGAAAGGAATAGTGTTCTATTGCTTTCATTATTGAAGGGTTCTACAGAATTTATGTATAAATAGTGGTTGTTAATCATATAACAATTAATTATAACATGATATAATAGAAGTAGCACTAGTTATATTTCATTAAAATGTAATACCTGTCTATTCTTCTAGATTTCTACTAAGGGAAAAATTGATATAAATACCTATATTTAGTGGTGCTACAATTTTCAGTGCTGCTTGACTGAGGAAACTCTGGTGGTGCAGTGGTTGGGATGCAGTATTGCAAGCAAATTCTGTGCCAGGCTGGAGTTCGATCCTGGCCAGGCTCAAGGTTAACTCAACCTTCCATCTTTCCAAGGTCAGTAAAATGAGAACCCAGATTTTTGGAGACAATATGCAAATAATATTTACATTGTAAACCGCTCAGAGAGTACTGTAAATCACTGTGTGTGGTATATAAGCCTAAAAGTCATTGCTATTGATTTGATAGGCCTGATATTTGCACACAAAAGTAAGTAGTAATAAAGGAATTCTTGTGATGGAGGAAAGTTTAAGATGTTTATCTTTTTATATTAGTATCTATATCTGATCTGCAGCTTTAATGTCATATTTAAGTGCAACTGCTTCCAGCTAATTAGAAATCATAAAAAAAAATCTTCATATCATGAAGATGAGTTGGAATAAGGGCAGAATGATGAATAGGCTTTTGAATTATTATTGGATTATAGATTTAGCCAATAGCCAACCTGATGAGGTGCCTAATCAATTGTTTCTTTTGGATCCTGAAACAGCACATCAGTGAATAGAGAGATTTTAAGCTTTATTAGCAAACAGATTTAAAAGCATAGAATACAAAACATACATGCTAAGCAAGTTAATACTCAAATCTCTTATAAACTGTCAGGAACTCCTTAATAACAACAGCAGAAATACCCCAAGGGTGGTCAATTTCCACAGTACCCACTGCTAGGTTCTATGCAGAAGAACCAAGTTTAAAGCTAGTACTAGGGTTTTAATTAAAACCTGACACCAGGACTTCAAGGCTGGCTTCTGTGGTCATAAAACTACAAGATGTCTCCTTGGCTGGTGGGCACATAACTTAAAAGTATGAGATGTTCACAGATAAGAATATTTATATGAAGCTATGTAAAGGTTTTCTTCCACCTTTCTCCTTTAATCACCAAGAATTAGCAAGAATGAAAAACAAGTAGGTAAGCACAGAATGAGCTCTAAACTTTTAGACTTGCCTTAATAGGAAGCCAAAATTATCATTAAACAGTTAAAAAAACCTTATGTACGTTGGCATTACCACCACAATGGTGCCATGGAAACAATCAAGTCTAATGAATGAATTCAGACTATAATGAGATACATTTATCCCATATAGATAGTCCTTGACTTACGAGCACAATTGAGCCCCAAAGTTCTGTTGACAAATGAGAGAGTTGTTAAGTGGGTTTTCCCCATTTTGTGACCTTTCTTGATGCAGTTGTTAAGTGAATCACTGCAGTGGTTAAGTTAGTAACACAATTATTAAGTGAATCTGGCTTCCCCATTGAAGGTTGCAAAAGGTGATCCCATGATCCCATTACTCTACAACCATTATAAATATGAACCAATTGCCAAGCATCTGAATTTTGATCACATGACCATGGGTATGCTACAAGGATTGGAAGTGTAAAAAATGATCATAAGTCACTTTTTTCAGTGCTGTTTTAACTTCAAATGGTTACTAAATAAATGACTGTAATTCAAGGACTACCTGTATTCTCTCTGAACTTAGATATCTTTCTTTTTCAGTTATCTACCCTTGGTGAATATATGTATAGATAGACAGAAGGATCATATACTTGTTTTTTCCTGACATCACCAAACAGAATTTGGCTATCTGTTAATATCGGTCACAAATCAGAATAGTGCATAGGGATCTCTCAACCTACATCTGGTTGTTTAACAATCATTATAACCGCCTGTTAAACTCTTCCAATCATCATTAAGTGTACCACCACTCTCCACAATCACTTAACTATGTTTCAGGGATTGGCAACTAACTCGCATTTACAACTGGTTGCAGTGTCCCATGGTCCCATAACATGTTTTTTGCCAGTTACCCACATTTTTTATAACTGTTGGAGTAATTTAACAATTGTATAACTCAGATTTATGACCATGTGATTCACTTAACAATTGCCTTAAAAAGAGTTGTAAAATTGGTTATAGTTACATGAATATCATGATTTATGACCTCCATGCGTTACAACTGAAATTCCAATCCCAATCTGGCTTGTTAAAGACTACCTATTCCAAACTTGAATGCCTAGACAACAGTTGGTTTTTATTTAAATTTTAAAATATTTTTTAAAATATTAAATTTTAATGCTGAAATTTTTTTAATGATTATTCCTTATATTGTTTAATGAAAATAATTTTAAAATCTCTTGATATTACATCTCATCTGCAGGGCTACTAAACAAATGAAACATATATTAAATAGTCAATGTTGGTCTACAGTCTGAGAAACTAGCACAAGAATCTAGAACACTCTAAAACATTCAGATGGGTCTCTAATTGTTTTTAATTGTGCTGCAGGGACAATTCATGGTAACTAGAGTACATTAAGGAATGTTTTATGGGCTTCCTAGAAACATAAAGTTGAAAACAAAATAGTTTCAAACTAGAATAGAATAGAATAGAATAGAATAGAATAGAATAGAATAGAATAGAATAGAATAGAATAGAATAGAATAGAATAGAGGACAGGACAGGACAGGACTGGACTGGACAGGACAGAATACTTTATTGGCCAACTCTGACTGGACACACAAGGAATTTGTTTCTGGTGCATAAGCTCACAGTTACATATAAACAACAAGTAATAGGTCATAGGTCATAAATCATAGTTACAATCATTAATCATTAAGTTACAAACAACATTTGATAAAGGATTCTTTTAAAATAATTAAATTGTGAATTTATAGGTAAACATACGTTTATCTTATATGTGAGCCTGGCAGTCAACTAAATGATTAATTTTAAGCAGATACTAATATAACATCCAAAACAAAGGATTATATTTTATCACAATCTGAATGAACCCTTCAAAGGATTTAAGTTAGTCCTGATTGACTTTTTCCATTGATTTTATTGGATCTGTTTAGTGCAATATATAAGTACCATTATATCTATATATAACTCAGTAGTTGAACTGAGGTTAAAATAAAAGCTTTCTGAATTAGGCAGCATGAGTAGGAATGTTTAATTTACTTATCCAAAGGCATCTAGAAGTTGCCAGAATGGAATCAACTGATGTAAGTCACATGCTCAGTTGAAATTCTTTAACACAGAATATACTATTTTGGGTCATATACTGTATAATAATTGTAATAATAAACAAAGAGTGCCCTTGATTTGAAGATATATTGGTCATGCATATTAATTAAGGCAAATGGTGTTTCATTAAAAACATGCTAAGGCATTGTATGTTATGACAGCATGGAAACTATGAGATTTGTTATATCTATTCCATTACTTGTTGCCTGCTTGAATGCCTGATGCAAGTGCAGAGTCCTGGAGATGCAGGCTCTACTTTTTGGATTATAAACCCCACTTTGCACAATCAAATGCAGCATCTAGGTCCAATTGGGCAGTTTTCATGTCTGTATTTATTGTGTCTCACCATTTTTGTTTTGACCTTTCATATGGGCACTTGCCATCTGTGTTAAAGTGGAGGATCATGCAGGCAACAGCATGGTGTGTTGCTCGTATGACCTGGCCATTCCACTTTAGGTGTTTCTCCCACATTTTGTCAAGTATTGGCACAATGCCATTTGCTGCCACACTATAGCATTGCTAGCATGATGAAGAAGAGAAACATCTAATGATCAAGAAAGTATACCTCCATGGCATGTAAAGAGTGCTTCATGTATTTGGTGGTTGACCAGCACTCAGCGCCATATAAAACTATTGGGTGTATCATTGTTTTATAATCTTTGATAGATTGACAAGCATCAATTGCAGAACAGTCCAATGATCTCCTTCCATCATACTCATGCCTTGTTCATTCTTGCACACACTTTGTCATTACTGCTGCTCTCACTACAGATGGATCCTAAGTAATGGAATGTATTGGTCTTCCCTAGATCTTCACTGCTGACTTATTTAAAGGAATACCTGATGTATTTCTTTAATATATTATGTGTTGTCATGTTTCTGCTGTTTTATTATATTCCCTAGAGACATAGAATGTATATTTAACTTATTTAACAAATCTATCTTAAATCTGTAAAACAGCATTTACCGGTACCTCATATAAACCTATCTTGAACTGAATTCAGGCTTAGTGAATAATGAACACACATTGATTGAATAAAATGACATACCATGTTTAATTGCCAGAGAGGTTCATCTGTCACCCAAGATGCTTTTTAAATGTGCTTATATTTCATGCTGCTACAATATAATCTTTCTTGGTTTATAATGTAAAGCTTTGTACTTCACCACCATTGTTCTTTAATAAATTATATAAATAATTGTTGAACATTTTTTTTCTATGAGTTGTATATAGATGTGGCAGCAAAGATATTTCCAGAATGCCCATTCAAATTTCCACTCAGAAAACCAGAATATTTTCTTTTAAAATTCTCAGCACTACTATAGAACAATCTCCTTTTTTTCTGGATGCATGGAATTATCTTCTACTTCCAAAATGTGTATCCTCTTATCTTCTATTTCCGTGTTTTTTTTAATGAATTGGAAGCATCAATTTTTTTTAAAAAAAAATGAATTTTTGCTCTTGCTCATCTTGCTCTCTTTGCAATCCTGCTGCAGAGTTCATACGCCACAAAACAAATTAAAACTGGAAGGAATATTATTTGGCAAATCTATGGCATGAAGGAGTCTTCTTGCTTCCAGGTTAGGCAATTTCAGGAATAGCTACAGAATTGCCTACAGTACATTCTTAAAACTCTGCTAGAATCTAGATAGGAAAGTAATCAGCCCCAGAATTAAAACTGTTCCCTATACATTAGGCAACAATCTATTTTTGCTGGCTTATGAAAAGAGTATTAGAGAGCCAGTGTGATGTACTAGTTAAGACAAGAAACTAAGATACCATGATTTGTGGAGTCCCAAATGTTCTCTGAGCTTATTTATATTTATATTTAATTTTTTCAGACTTCGTTACTAAACTAGATAACATCATCAGTGCTAGAATGGGATTGATTTTGCTCTTTGTTTATAAAGTTGGGGAGAACAACCAACACTTCAGCCTCAAGATCCAGAAGGATTTTGCCAGACCTGAAGACCAGGCAATTCAATGGTGAAAAAATGGTGAAAAAAGTAAGGTTTTATACTTAGGCAAGAAAAACCAAATGCACTGGCATGGAATAGGTGGTATGTGGTTCAACAGCAGTAAATTTGAGAGGGATCTGAGAATCCTAGTGAATCGCTTGAATATGAGCCAGCAATATTACTGCAGTTGTGGAAAAGGCCAATCAATGGAAGGATAAAATCAAGATCATGTGAAGTATTAGTACTCTTTATTCTACCCTGGTAAGAGCTCACTTAGAATATTGCATCATCCAGTTGTGATTATCATGAAACAAAAAAGATTTTGACAGTTTAGTAAGAGTGCAGAAAGAGCAACAAATATGATTATTTTAAACTGATTAATGCAGGAATTGGGAATGTCTAATGTAATAAAGAGAAGGACTAGGGTGCATAATAACAGTCTTCCAATATTTGAGGGTTTGTCACAGAGAGGAAGGGTCAACCTGTTTTTCAAAGCACCTGAGAGAAAGACAAGAAGTAACAGAAGCTTAACAAAGAAGGATCCAATGTAGAATCAAGGACAAATTTTGTGACAGTGAGAACAATTAATTAGTGGAACAGCTTTCCTCCAAAAGTTGTAGGTATCCCATCACTGGAAGTTTGTAAGAAGAAATTACACAGCCATTTGTCTGGAATAATATGGGGTCTCCTGCATGAGCAAGGGGTTGAACTAGAAGACCTTCATGATCCCTTCCAAATATGCTATTCTGTATTCTTAAACCTTGCCAAGAAAATTGCAGGGATTTATTCAGGAAGTCTCTGAGAATCAGATATGATTCAATGGAAGAAAAAGAAAATCCAGAATATTAGTAAACCTGACACAGCATCTTGCTGTTTTAAAGATTAAGGGTATTCAAATGACAGTGATTAACCTCACAATAGATCTTGGCTCTACATATTCCAGATTGCAGCTCAAATTCTTTAATGGTTTGGCATTTTTAGTGGAAGGTAGAAAAGAAACAGGGCATTTTGTTTTTAATCAAGAAGGATTAATCATATTCTGGGCAGATCCTACTGTAAAATGAATATTGCATTAGAAAAGTAGAATTACTCAACAACAAATTACTCCATGAACTGCAACAGTTGGCAGCATGTAAAATGGTAGATTATGAATATGAACTAGGGTCGGCTCAAAAGATTAAATATATGGAATTGTCTCCTCACATCAGGTATAACTTTTAGATAGTCACAGAAAGTGAAATCACTGTAGTTGTGTTTGTACACATTGTTATGTACACAAGTAGCAGCCACCTATTAAGCATCTAAATGTCTTCACAGTATCATACATATAATTATCTAGATTTCTTGATTTGTATATTTTCCAGCCTTACCTGTACAAACCAGAAAATTAAGCCAGACTGGGCACAAATGGCTTGCAACTTGTCTACTAAAGTTATGGACTGAAAAATAGAATGGATGATTTATCTGAATTTCCCAGGGGAAGAAGAAATTCTACAATACTTTATCAACAGCACAAATCTTACTTGCTTACTGGTGACAGTAGCACAGAAAAACCCCACAGATCTGAAAAAGCCCACAGAAAAGAATTCTTTCATTAATCTCCAGATCTCCAGAAAAATTATGAGAGACACACAATTCTTGATCACTTAGGCTCTATTTAAGGCCAACCATTCTATATTCTGTCCATGAGCAGAATCATTCTAATGCCATCCTAACTGGCATTTTTTTAAAAAAATGTATCTTCCTTCCTCTCTATTTAAAGATGTAATATTGAACTAGAAGTAATTATTAATTTACAGTAAAACAAATAAGTGATTAAATTAATAAGATGCTAAGTTTTATTTTAGATCCCATGGACAGAAAGAATCCTGGAATACATGTCTTGAATACATCAAGGAGGCACAAATTCTGTAGTTAGATTAAAACAATTTTTTTGCTGTTGTTTTTCTCATTTAGCTGTAATTTTCACATTTCTTTTTTTACATTAATGTCCTGTGTAGTGTGAAGTAATTATTGTAGATGAAAAACCTGCCTCGTTGGATTTTAAATGTTTCCTTTTTAATACATTTTCAACTGTATCCTCAGTTCATTAACTAAGAATTGGATCCTCCAGGAACAGCTATTTTCATAATGGATAGAGCTTATTCAGAGCAGATATTCAGGATATGATTATTAAAGCATAACATTTACTTATTTATTTATTGTATGAGATGCTTCTGCTATCTTAATCTACACAACACTCTTGGTTCAAGAGTTAAATTCATATTGTACTATTGTACTACATAGAGGAAGTTTCTACATTGTCCCCTCATTCCTCTTTTGATATATGAATGATGTCACATACAAACCAACTCTGCTGCTTTCCTTATGTGACTCACATTGGCTGCTTTCCTAAGAATGCAGTTCTTCTCAGACTTTTAGTACAATGACAGTTCTATCACATTGGGAGTCTTGACTCATAACACACCAAATTTAACTATGGTTGGAAGGAAAAAGGTGTGGTTAATTGATGAATACTGGGCAATCGTTAAATAGGTGACAAAGAATTTGATAATATCAGAAAGTATCAAAATCTGAAAATCAAAATTGAAAGATCATTGGCACTGCCCCAATGGCAAGATTACAGCATTGCCTCAAATAGACACAACATGTAATCTAAGGGTTCCTCTGGACTTGTGGCTCTTGCACATGGCAGCCGGTGGCTAGGATGCCTTCGCACACCTCCAAGTGGTACACCCATTGCACCCATATCTGAATCTGGAGGTTCTGCTCAGTAACTCATGCCCTTGTAATCTCCAGGTTAGACTACAATAACACACTCTACATGGGGCTGTCATTGAAGACCATTTGGAAACTCCAACTGGTGCAGAATATGGCACGCAAATAGTAAATGGTGCCAATTATATAACATATGCAACATCACTGCTGTGTGAGCTGCACTGGTTACCAATGTGTTTTCAAGGGTAATTAAAGGTGTTGGTGGTAACCCAATGGTGGAATTAATTTTTTTTACTACCGGTTCTGTGGATGTGGCTTGGTGGGAGTGGCTGGGGTGTCCTGTGACTGGGTGGGCAATTTCTGTAAGCAGGACAATAAAGATTAGGCTAGAAACAACATCAGAATGGGTTTTTTCTGCCTTCCTTTACAGGATTAACCCTGTAAAGTGGAAAAAAACAAAAGGAGATTTCTTCTAACTGGTTCTCTGAACTGCTTAGAAAATTTACTACCGGTTCTAGCGAACCTGCTAGAACTTGCTGAATTTCACCTCTGTACTTGCGTACTTCAGGGAAAGCTAAAGCTGTTATGCACAAGCATCAGAAGAGATTTTATACAAAAAACCGCAACAACATAGGGATACATAGACATACCACTTAAACCTCTTCATATTATGGTTTTCTTCTGCAATAGCATTATTCTACTTGAATGCATATTCTCAGAAGTGTTTCGGTGAAAGGCTCAGAAAATTCTGTAATGTGTAAGTCATTCATTTCTATTTTAGAAATACACATTATTCTTTTCCTGTTTCTGGGTTTCAGTCAGAAAGCTCGAAATGGCCTCTTGGATTCACAGAAAGAATAGACTTCAGCAAAGTGACATACAATTCTTCACCTTAGAAGAATACTCTATGGAACCCAACATGATTTACATCTCAATAGTTCTAATATACATGTGCATCACAAGCCATTAATTCAAGGTGAAATTAGAAGAGCATTTGGGGAAAAAATATTTGTAGAAATGGTTGAAATGAAAATAATTCAAAGGAAGAAAGAAGTTAAATGGGAATTTTAGTGAGCTACTCTGCTTCTACTTTCTTAGACTCCTGCCAGATGTAGTCTTTTATTCATAAACGTCAATAACTGACTCTTATTGAGATAATAAATAATAGCTGGTAACCCTGTAACTCAAAATATTGTTGAAACAACCAGTCCCTTGCAGGTTAGAACATTTCCAGTGCAAATAACACACAGAGAGAAGTTGTATAGCTCGCAAAGGCTGCACAACAGCACCTAAATGTATAATACTAATAATACTCTTATGTATGTCCCTAAGCTGATGGTTATAACATCAATACAATAGAAATTATCAGTAAGTATAAATGCAATGTAAGTTAAACCTCACTATGGCCATTCAGGGGAAGAAGGTAGATGATTAAGATGATTAGAGACAAAAACAAAAAAAGAATGGTTTCAGGAATTGGGTATGGCCAGTCTAGAGAAAAGAAGGACTAAGGGTGACATGATAGCAGTATTCCTGTATTTTAGGGGCTGCCACAAAGAAGAGGGGGTCAACTTATTTTCCAAAGCCCCAGAAAGCAAGACAAGAAGCAATGGGTGGAAAATAATCAAAGAGAGAAGCAACCTGGAATTACGGAGAAACTTCCTAACAATCAGGACAATTAACCAGTGGAACAGCTGGCCTTCAGAAGTTGTGGGTGCTCCATCACTGGAGGTTTTTAAGAAAAGACTGGACAACCACCTATATCAGGGATGTCAAACTGGCGGCCCGCGGCCGGATGCATCACGTGCAGGTCACATCCATCCCCAACTGGGAAAAAATGTCACGTGATGGCAATGTGATGCCACGAGTTTGACATTTGTGACCTATGTGAAATGGTAGAGGGTCCCCTGCTTCAGCAGAGGACTTAACTAGAAGACCTCCAAAGCCCCTTCCATCTCTATTCTGATTGATTGACTTTGCATCAAAAATTGTAACAAGGCACAAGCTATGCTAAGAAAACCAAGCACCAATGAATGAAACCCCGAGTGTTAATAAATGAACTGGGAATATAAATGGGAAAAAACTGTTGGAAGCAAAGGATTAGAAGAAAGATTGATTGGAAAAAAAGACGAAAGGATCAGGAAAAAGCCACAAAGTTTTAGTTCATTCCAATGTTTCAAAGCATAACTGCTCTATTCGGACACTGCTAAATAGAATCAAACTTAATGATGCATGATTAATCACTCTCATCGCCAAAGAGTAGATCATGTGGTCTTTTGAGTTCCTTTTCCACGTCTTACTTTTTTTTTTCCACTCAGCCTATTTCTAAATGGAAAACTTTATTCCAGTCCTAAGCTACATAGCTTCTCTCGCTCTCTTTCTCTTTTGGCAAGAAATTGCCTGTATTTGCACAAAGAAGGTAGAAGCCTATTGCAAATTCCATTCAACACAGAGAAGCAGGGGACCTGAGGTTCGTATCTGGAGATATGAACAACACGGCTACAACTAATGATTCTCATATACCCTCCTACATCCTGCAAATACCTTCATGAAACACAAGTTAATTTTGATTCCAATTTCCCTGTATAAACAGGGGTACAAGCAATATCCTTTTTTTTTCTCCATTCAGCTGGATAACCTGTCTTTGCATAGTTCCTTTTGCAACCTACACATTCTTTCCTAAACTTTTATAGATTTTTGTCTTTTTTTTTTTATCATATCAGTAAGTTGTGCCTCTTGGGGGGCTTGATTGTCCTGAATGACCTCAATCAACTGGCAATTACCTAGTGAGGGCAGAAGATAATTATTTTCATCAAGGAAAGACTGAACACACCTGAACAGACAGCTGCAATTCTTCCAGGGATTATATTAAGAGGCTCAAAATTGTCTTTGCTAATTTGTAATGTGTGTCAGATTTATGATAAAAAGCTGATTTGTTTGCAGGACAGCAATATGGTACTTGTCCTTCTCATCTATCTTCTTCAATATTGAGAGATAATGATGATACCTTATTGTTTTGATCTAGTACTTGACGCATCACAGCATGTTGTTGCCTTAAGCAGCAGAAATTATATTGGGGAAAAATGTAAAAAGATGTACAAAAAGCTTTTTGGGTACATACATTATCATTTTAGGACACAAAATAAGTATTACAACATTCAAACATAAATAGTGGGGATGTAAAGCTATAGGGTTAATTTATCTGAAAATCCCAAATTTGGACCTTTCGTACCATAAGCAGAATGGATAACTAATTAGAAGTTGAGTCTCACTTCAGAAAAGAGACCACATGTCCCATTCTAAACCTGGCCACTGTATTGTATGGGGCTGCTATTTCCGAACTAAATGTATACCGTGCAAATAAAATTTAAATTAAATAGATAATAGGTGTGATTACCTTTGCAGCTGATCCAGAAACACTAAAATAACAGTGAACAGGCAACAGTACTATGTTCTCCTGTATAACTCCTCCAGAAGTTCATTGAACAGAATAACCATATAACTGGGGAGAGTTGGTCCTTGGCAAATAACCCAGTCTCATACAATAAAGGGCTTAAAAGGTCAAAATTAGCATCCTGAATTGAACCAGAAATAGATTAGTAATTAATG
>JANHFJ010002202.1:93396-105470 GCA_032468195.1 Cerberus rynchops
AGAGATGACTGTGAAGAATCACGGAAGGAAAAAAGGGAGGACACAGTTCTGCTAATAGGCAACTGCCCACCAGTGCCCCCCCCCAAAAAACACCAAACAAAAACAAAACACTGCATCCCTTCCTTCCAACTTGCTATAGGGCTATAAAAGCAGGCCATGTGCTCTCTTTTAGCATGACAAATCAAAAGAGTTAATTAGGAGATAGAAGGAGGAGGAGAAGCACACAATGGAGAAAAGATAAAGTACTGTACTAGCAGCAGGGTGGAGGTGGATAGTAATTCCCTCAGTGCTTCAAGGCTTATGTGACACTGTCAGTTTTGTATCTGCTTAACTGCCTTTTCTACCTTCAGGGCATCTGACAAAGCAAGGCCTACTTTATTAATTTATTTAGCACAATGCAATTTAAGAGCAATTGGAAGTCTGATTCAGACTCCTACAGAATTCTGCCCTGGGTAACACTAAATTAAGCCCTAAGATCAGCAAACATTAGAGGTAACTCAATACCACTTTCCGGAAGATGATTCAGAATACTGACACTCCCACATCTTGCCGGGCTAAGAATATCATGTTTCCTTCCACCTCAAGTTGTGAGGAGAGCTCCCCCATAATTTTCCTCTCCCTCAGCTATTCAGGGCTATGAGAATTCAGGGCCATTGGCAGTGCTCTTGAAATATCAGGCCAGCTACTTTTGTTAAGGTAGATTTCCCTACCAGATTCTTTTGCATCTTACATCAGTGTTTGAACTCCCTTTGCTGGCTGGGGAATTCTGGGAGTTGAAGTCCAAACTTCTTCAAGCTGTCAAGGTTGAGAAACACTGCCTTACATTATCTGGGGTTCTGATTGTTGGGTGCACTATCTTGATAGGGTGTGCATGATTGACTCAGATTCCTCCATGCTACACACTTCTTCTGGCCAAGACAAAAGAGTGGGCACCAATGATTAGTAACAGAAGCTGTGTCTCTAAGTTTAACAAATGATCGATATTGATCATCCCGTAGTAAACAAACCTTAAACTTAAAATTTAACCCCAAAAGAAATACCGGTAGCGTTTGTCTTACAACTGTTCATTTAGTGACCATTCAAAATCACAACAGCACTGAAAGAAGTAAATTATGACGGTTTTCCACACTTTCGATTGTTGAAGCATAGTCGTATGATCAAAATTCAGATGCTTGGCAACTGACTCACACTTATGACTGTTGCTGTGTCCTGGGGTCATGTGATCCCCTTTTGTGACCTTCTGACAACCAAAGTCAATGGGGAAGCCAGATTCACTTAACAAACTGCCTTACTAACTTAACATCTGCAATGATTCACTTCACAACGGTGCCAAGAAAGGTCATAAAATGGGACAAAACTCACTTAACAAATGAGCTCACTCAGCAACACAAATTTTGGGCTCAGTTTTGGTTGTAAATAGAGGGCTGCCTGTAACACTCATGAGGACTAAATGAATGAAGAAACAGGTTACCGGTATATAAGTCTTCTATTAGGGAACAGTACAGCACAAATTTTTCCTAGGATGCAGGAAGCAGTACACAAAGGAAGGACTACGAATTGACACTTCATTGTCACACCAAGAACTACTACACTGGACGTGAATTAAATCAGCCAACTGTCTCTCTCATACACACACTAAAAAGAAGAGATTTCTGATTTCATTCTTGCGAAGATGTTTGCCGTGAGCATAATAACCTTGTCATAGAAAATGCTGGAAATATTACAGATAGTGGCCTACTAAATTAAGTGTCAATTATATTGTCAATAGCCTACAAAGAAATAGATTTAATATTACTTTGCCTTTCCTAATTTGACAAAAAAAGAGCCTGCAAAAAGCTTAGCTTTCATTTTTATGGGTTGCTACTTTGAAGGAGTCATTGAAGTTGAACAGAAACCAAACTACCTTAAGCAGTAGGATTGAGCTCCCTGCATTTTTGTCAGTCGCTGGGAGACATGGTTCATCTATATCCACTTAAAAAGTATTTAAAAATAACAAAGAAAACAAAACATCTAGCTTTCTTGTTTCATTTTCTATTTTTGTAGTTTCAGATGAAGATAGAATCATAACGTTCTTTGTTCAGTATAGTCACCCAAGCAAAAGCATTCCTAACAGATGGAGGTTTACTTCCAGCGAATACATTCAATAAAGGGTGGCCCATCAGTTTTTCAGGTAAATTAATTCCACAGTCAAAACTCGTATTACCGTTGGGAAGCCATTTCCAAGCCTTCAATTTTAACACAACTTAAATACAGTGTTTATTTCCTGCACCCTGAAAAAATAAAGGAGAGATTTTGATGTATCTTTCTGTGACAGTTGACATTTGAAGTATGTTATCACATACCCCCAAAGCTAAACTACCAACTTCCTTCACATTTGCCTCTTAAGATTTAGGCTCTAGTTGCCTGATCATCCACAATGCCATTCTCTGAATATGTTGATTTATTTATTGCTTTAATTTATATGCCGCCCATCTCACTGTCAAGTGACTTTAGGCAGCTTACAACAATATCAAAGTGTGATAAATGGATTTAATATTACTTTGCCTTCCCTAATTTGAAAAAAAAAAAAGTCTGCAGAAAACTTAGCTTTCATTTTCATGGGCTGCTGCTTTGTGGGGGGGGGGGGGTCACTGAAGTTGAAAGGAAACCAAGCTACCTTAAGCAGTAGGATTTATTTATTGCTTTAATTTATATTCCTCCCATCTCACTGTCAAGTGACTTTGGGCAGCTTACAACAATATCGAAGTGTGGTATAAAAGAATAAGAACATTAAAGCATTAAAACATTAAAACTGATAAAGAACTAAACAAAAAGGAATCAGTCTAGAGGTGAGATCTTCTCCTAATCTACTAACTGCCTCCTCAGGCATTTACCTATTTTGCAGCTGCATCACATTGCTGGCTTCTATTCAGTTTGTAATCAATTACTATTTCAAGGGATTTTTTTCTTAGTATTATTGCATAACTAGGAAACACCACACTGAACTAGACCAAAAGGACATTCTGTTGCTTGCTGGAAGCCCCAAAGCAGAATATGGGCACATTGTATTATTTTCCATCCTCACTTTCCAGCCATGGATGCTGGATATATGTTTTTATATGGAGAGTAAGAAGGCTATTACATCCTTCAAGTTCAAAGGAATTCATAATCCTTTCTTCCAGCCAGGAGCTGAAGTTTTACTGAATATAGTACGTAAGCCACTTTTTATGCTTATTGCCTCAAAGCTATTCAATATAAATGAATAAAAGCATCCTTAAATGAGGTACCTTACATCTAAGAAGCTTTCCTTACCTGTGACTTCCAGCTTCTCACCAGTCACTTCAACCTTCAAATATATCCTCCCTCTTTTTTCCGTATGATCCATTCCACAAAGACTTGGAACATTTATTACACATTGTTTGTGAACATTCATATCACAGGCTGAAAGTTAGAAAATAAATAATTTAACATCCTAAGGACTGAAAAGGACAGACATAACTAATTGGCACTACCAGTTTCACATTGCCAGGGAAGTTGATCTTTCCTTTGGGTTATTAGGGAAAGCTTGTCAATTTATAGTCCACTCCAAAAAAAAAAAATTCTTTTCACATTCAGTACATAAGGTAAGAAGTGTGTCTGCAGTATCTTCTCACAAAAGAAAGCAAGTATCTTCTCTTGGCAGAACAAAACAAGCCAAAAACAACTCTTGAGGAAAATGATTTTGAGTTTAAGAAACAGCCATTTCTGCTGCAGTCTTGAAGACTGCTTTTGCACAAACCATACAGTGACAAACGACAAATTTGGCTAGAGTCAATGATTTCCTAACATACCAAATAAGTTTTAAGACAAATGTTAATGATGCCAGTTTACACATTAAAAACTATGAGGGTGGCATTTAGCTGAAAATAAGAAGCAAAATGTGGGGAAACATGAGTTGGTTGAATACCTGCTAGAGTTTTATAGAAATCGAAATGAAAATAAACACACACTCAATAAGATAAGATCTCCTCTTTTTTGGGATTGACCACTGGCCAATCATTGAATTCCATGTTTTTTAAAAAAAACTGTACAACTATCGATGACTATTATAATGCTTCTGTTTTTGAACATCCATTAATGCATACATAGTGGTTCCATTAATAAAAACCTAGGTTATGCCTCATCAGGAAAGCTGCCATGTATTAGCAAAGGAATTATATGTTTTAACTACTCCCTAATGCTTTCTGGGTTGATTTTTAAAAATCTGATTGGGAAAATAAGTGACCACAACTATTTTTAATCGAAGTCTTGACAAGTGTTTTGTTTGACAATAAAACTGCTGAATCAAAATGTTGTGAGAGTTGAGGTACCTAATTTTTAGTTCTTCCATATTATGGAAAAGTATATCTTTATACCTTGACATTAGAATCCCTTGAGAAATTATAGACACAGTTTTAATTCTAGAGGTAAGCCTAGTTATGCAACAATCTCATAACTAAGAGTGGGAAACAGCAAAGGCGGAAAAACTGAAAGAGTTTCTTTGTCTTTCTTCCACAAGAAACGAAGTCTTAAGAATGCCTGATTTTTTTCAAAGCCAACCACAGAGCCATGGGAATGTAGGGAGTCAGAACAAATGAAAGTCAGTGTAGCACAGTGATTAAAATGCTGTGCTTCAACCACAGAAATCCAAGTTCCAGTCCCCTCTCAGCGATGAAGCTCACTGAGTGACTTTGGACCCACTCACTCTTTCTTAGCTCAATCAACTTCTGAGGCTTGATGCTCTGGTGATAAAATATGAGAGGACTACCTTATATTCCTTGAAAGGGAAGACAGAATGTTCATTGTAATACTAAAACCAACTCAAGCCTACCAAAACCGTAGACCAAGCAACAATGGAGGTTAATCCCTTTTCATATAGGGTTCGCCACAACATGCATACATTTGAGAAGAAAGGTGGCCTGAACTGTAGTATCATATTGCATCAAAAAAATTTAAAAAAAATCTAGATAGAAAGAGGTAGCTTTGTAGGATGAAATAAATTAAAATATTTTCCTTTCCATTTCTACCTTAAATGAGTTAAACAATTTCTAATTACTGGTCTTGAGTTTCAACAGAAGAGATTATATGTAGCTCTAGGTAGAACTGTAGAGTCTTTGGTGCTCTCTGAGCGTGGTTGTTTGCTTGCAGATGTTTTATTATCTAACTAAATAACATAATCAATGCTAGAGCATGGTGTTTACTTTACTTCCTGTTTGTATACAATTCCTTGCCCTGCCAGTGTTGGTGGGAGTGTAGTTTTTTCCTTGGTAGTTTCTTGACTGGAGTATTGCTTTCTGCTTGATTGTTTGCCTGCTGTTAATCTTTGCTTATCAGGATATTGGCTACTGGAAAGGATGACTTCTATTCTTTTCTTTTTGTTGTCTCTTTTGAATGGTGTGCAAATATGGTTTATTTCTAGGTGTCTATTTATGGCTGATTTGTCTGAATGCCAAGTTTCCAGGAATTCTCTAGCATTTATAGATTTGACTTCATCTAGGATGCTCATAATTCCCCAATTGAAACAATGGCTCGGTCTCTGTCCATCTGTTGTGAGATGGAGTTTTCATCATGTCTTCTGACTGCTAGTTGGTGTCCATAGATGCATTCTGCTAATCTTCTATCTTTTTGTCCTACATTCTTTACACTCTATGTTATAAATAACTATGTTTTTCTTCTTCTTAGGCTACTGGGTCTTTTGGTTTACTTAAGATGTTTTTGATAGCTTTAATTAGTTTGTATGGTACAATGATGCCATGTGGTTGTAATAGCCTGTTGGTTGTTTCTGAGGTTTTTTAATGTATGGTCAGTGTTATCCTTTTTATATCTTGTTTTTGTAATTGTGGGTTAAATAGTTGGGCACTTTTTGATAAAATTACACAGGTATTCATTTTATTGGAAGATGTTGTATAGGCGACCCATTTTTTTTTCCTGATGTTCTGGGTTGCGACAGTTTGTGCTAATTTGAATAATTTTCTTACACATATCCTCTTCTGGGAGGACTTGTTTACTGTGGGCTGTTTTTCAACAGACTTGTGTTTCTAATTTTTTGCAGTTGTTTCCTCTGCTGATGAAAATATTCAGGAAGAATAGCATGTTGTTGCTCTATTGAATTTTATTTCTTTGAAGATGTTGTTGATAGTTTCTTGCGTCTTCTCTCATTGTTCCTTTTTTATTATGATAAAGGTGTCATTTACATATCAGATCCATATTTTTGGCTGTTTGTGTGGGAGTACTGTAGTTTCCAGATGCTGCTGCATTATGGTATCTTTTATTAAGTCCTAAGAGTAGTGATCCTATGGATGTTCTTATGATTTGTTCATATATCTGTCAATTAAACTGCATGTAGGTAGCGAGGCAAAGATCGATGGGGTCCATGATTCCAGGTATTTTAATATTAGAGTATTTAGCTACGCCTGGTGAGCTGTGTAGTGCTGCTGTGATGGATTCTTTTGCTGGTTTTGGACGAATATATGTGAAGAGTGCTGTGACATTGAATGAAACCATAATTTCATCTTCTATTTTTAGGACTGTGATTTTTCTGGAACCACTATAGTGGAGAATTGATAGTTTATTTGTAATGTAGTGGGGAATTGCAGTATGGAATGGACTGCAGTGGGGAAGTGATGAAATATTAACAATACCCAATCAAGGAACCATCAGAGAGAAAACCACACCCACACCAACACTGGCAGGGCAAGTTACTGTATAGAAACAGAAAGCAAAGCTCATATTTACTTTCACTGATGTTGTTACCTAGCTGGGTAATGAAATATCTGCAATCAAACAACCAAGCTCAGAGAGCACCAAGGACTCCACAAGAGCAAGTTTCTAAGGAATCCCCAAAATAGCTTCCAAGACATTTAATTAGTCATAGGTGACAGCTTGCTATTTTTATAGCTATTGAAGAGGAGTTCTATTCAAACCACATGAGGAGAAACAGCAGTTTATGTACTTTCTGACAACAGCTGTTTTTATTCATCTCTTTGTTGCAGCTACCGTTACAGTCCTAGTAGCAGGTTACTTTATACTTAGAATTTGACAAACTGCCCAAGGTTATGTTGTGAAATTGTTCATGAGGCACTATCCCCACTCCATCAAAAAAAAGAAGAGCCTTTTGATAAAATTGTAATGGGAAGGATATGTGGCCTTTTCATTTATCTAATCAATGATCAATAAGCTCGGATAGCCTGGTGTGAGAATCCTGGTTTATAGCATTGGGTATTTATACTCATCTAGGGCCTTCTAGTTTTCTATACTTCAACTAATCTCTGGGAATGACATAACAAAAGCACTCACCCGCGGGTCTTTTGTATGAGACTTGGATGCGCTAGCTTCTGTTGTCAGCTCCACTGGATTGCTCCAGTGGAAATCATATGGCAATATAGCCAAAATGTCACACACTTTTTGGGAATGGCCCTAATGTTTTATTTATGGGAAGTCAATTCCCCAGAACAAAGTGGGTTCTGGTGGTAGCAATTTGCAATAAACCAAAAAACCCAAAAGGATCGTGAACAAACATTATGAAGCCTTTATTATAAAGCCACAAACTGCCCTTAATTTTTTAATGCTTGGGCTTTTATCATAATATTGCAGGTCAACTGGTGATTGAATATAATGCTTCTTTTTTCCAGTAAGTTTCCATTAATATATGGCTACAGAAAAATCAACATGAAAAAAAAGCTCTTCTCATTTACAGTCTTTTGCTAGATGTGTTGAAATATTCATTTCAAATGGACGGCTGCATTTGTAATTCACAGGAACTACAATAAATTTTATTGGAAAGTAGTAAGGCACAACTCTAATGGCTTCATTGATTTTTTTTTAAATAAAAAACCCTCTTAACATTGCATGAAATAAATATCTTACTGTCACATTTCATCCCTTGGTGCAGAAGTCCATAAAGTAATGAACCACAATGGTCACAAAATGTTGGGCTCCCATATGTGTGGATTTTGAACTTATGCTTGCTTCTGGGATCCTAAAAAGAAGAGAAATGTCAATGTCATGTTACCTGTTAATTGATGAAATTAAAGACATTAATGTTGTCAAACATTAAATGAAAGTTTCTGAATTACAAATCCACATACAACTCCTTGCAGAATGCATGTGTCTTCATCCACAATAATTGTGTGTTCCTTAAATAAATAAAACCCTGTAATATAACAAAATTAGGTACATTTGACTTTGAGTTTGTGTGTACTATTATAATAAAACTAAAACAAAAAATCAGAAAACGCTCTATACCTGTGATGGCGAACCTCTGGCACAAGTGCCACAGATGGCACGCAGAGCTGTCTTGCTGAGCATGCAAGCTGTCGGCCAACTTACCTCCAGTTGAGCATGCATGTGCGATTATGCATGCACATGCGCACGATTGCGGAGACCCAGCTTGTCTTTGGAGCTCTTCTGCACATGTGCAAGTGATTTCTTATGCATGCATGAGTGCCTGCATGTAGCGCATGTGCACTGCATGCATGAAAGCTGCACACATGTGCAGATAGTGCAGTTGTGTGCGCAGCGCACATGGAGGAGCCACACACAAATGCGGATGGAGCACGCAAAGTGCGTACTTTTCAGCACTTGGTAAGTAAAAGGTTTGCCACCACTAATCTATACCTAATACAAAGATGCACAACCAAAGTTGTGGTTGCATACTTTGGTCTTTGTTACTTAAAGAAACTTGAACTGGTTGAAATAGTATGGAAATCTTATCCGCATTCTTATCAACAACTTAACTTAAAACTACTTCCAAGCAATAATTCTCATTCCTTCAGGTGGTGCCTTCTAAGAGGATGGTTTTCTGAACAATTCTGCAAGAAAGGGGAAGTTGCCAAAGCTCTATGTTTTTAATCAGAAAATACTGTAACTGCAGTATTTCTAGCCTTTTGCTCAGGATCTGCCTTTGTCCCAGAAAAATATTCCCAAACCACAAAACCATACACATACTGTTCCATAAGCTTGTCACCCCTCTACAAGAGGATTTCCAAATTGTGGGAGTCCACAAGAATTTAGGCAGCTGCTGAAAATGGCAAAAATTGGAATAACCTCTGACAGCCCACAGGTTTACAGAGAAGAGAGGTGGTAGATGCTTGAATTACACTGCGGGTCTAATGGTTGACATTTCCGATAACACGAAGTGACACACAATGAAAAAAAGAGACCCTTTTCTACTTTAAGACTATGTGAGAAGGACAAATAATGTGCCCTACTTTAAGGCAGCTTCCAATGTTCCTATAATAATCCCCCTTGTTTCTTTTTATAGAGTTTGGGAAATAAATTACCCAATTTCTCTGGGTTAAGACAGAAAATCCTTTATAAATATTTACATGGAAGTATATTTTTTAGATATTAAAAAAAACAAAGAGTCACAAATGTCAGAAAATCTTGCCATCTTAGAAAATGCAGGAACATCATCACCAAGAAGAGTATGTTCCAATACAAATACATTATGTATCTCTGTAATTAATAGGATACAATAGCAAAAAGAATCTCATATCTGTACAAAAATCATTTTCTGTATCAAGTTTAGAACTTTTGTTAGGTACGAAGTTATATTTTCAGGCTGTTGATGTATGCACACATCCATAGATCAATGAGATTCGAAGAGTTATTTTTTTAATCTATAGTAGCAAAAACATCCAAAAAATCTGAAGTGGTTTAATGAATAAAGTGCAATTTTTTAGTTCCTGCCAACAATTCAACAAAGAAATTCAATTTCATGTTTAATTTCATGTATAGATATTCTCTGGATAGATTCTTGTATCTTGCATTATTCACACAAAATTATTTTATGAAAAATTTCAGAAAGATAAAAAATACCCACAATGGAGAAGAATATAAAATGCCCCTCTAGAGGGAGGCAGAATGACACATAAAAATATCTAATAAAAAATTAATGTTAGACCTGCTAGTTCAGCTAGCTCAGCTGCACTTGTGAAGCAAAGCTTTCATTATTTTTTATTGTTATGACTTTAAAAAATGTGATGCTCATTCCCCACAAAATTATACAAAGTGATAAGATATTAGCAATTCAATAATTTGTACGAAACATTTTAAATGGAACTATCTTTGCTGGATTTAGGCCTATCACAAACAACTGTCAAGATCAATAAAATCTATTCCAGATTACTTATATTTCCCAACAAGATTTCAGTTACTATGATGTATAGTTTCAAGATGAGAACTCACTGAAAAATCTCAGAAGTGACAAGTATGGCACCATAATATTTTTAAAAGGTTACTGATACTTGATTAACATTTATGATTCTGTCTGTTTGCCTCCCTGCCTTTCTCTTTCTCTCTTACATCTACCTTCTTTCGCTAGCAGGAATTGGAAAAAAAAGAATTATACAAGCTAGAAAGTCACTGCCTTACAATTATTTACATATCTGACAGAAATGCCTTTTATCAGCAACTTTATCTACTGGTACATCTCCAATTCCAAAGTCAATTGCATTCTAAATGGAAAAAAATCAGCATTTCTTCTCAAAAGGTACACGAGTTCCTTGTCTTTCCACTTGTTTTGACAATAGGCAATTATTCTCCAATTCTACACAATCACTCATGATTTACTAACATTATCATCTTAGCCTTCTGAGAAATTATTATTAACTTCTGCAATTAACTGATTCCTCATGCAGAAATCATTTGGCTTCTGCAATCTACAATCCCCTTTAATCCTTGAAAATTGCCTAGCAGCATCTCTGCCGAGCGGTTCTGAATGCGAGTTACCAGATCTTTATCTTAAGGTATGATAATAAGCATCTGGTAGCAGAGTCCAAATACCACTATTTAGCTGCCACCTCAATGTGTATTTGAATCTGAAAGTGTAGAATAATACAGTGTTAGACATTCTAAGTAGACTCCCTTGTCTTCAGTACTTCTCTCCAGCTGGAAAACCAGTAATTGCAGCCCCTGCTAAATAGTCAGGCCAGTAACTGACTGTCTTTTGCATTGGGATCATTTTGCAGACAGATGAATTACAAACAGCTGTTTAGAAATTATGATTTTTGAAACATTACTGGGAAACACACCAAAGATATGTGGCAATGCACTGCTGCCAGTAACTTTTTTTTTTTTTTTTTTACGAATTGTCCTCAGCATATGAATATGTTGGTAAATCTGGTTAAGTAACACAAAGTAATGCTAAAAAACCTCTTCACTAATAGCACTGAGGTGTTGAAAAGTTTACTCATTTCATTTTGATGCCTGGATAAAATTGCCTTCTAAAGAAAATAATTAATGTTCCCTACAGTGTACATAAAAGAGCTAGAGAGCCTAAAGGTTTTTCACTACTCAAGTTCTTAATAAAAGGCCTGCTGTGAGCCAAGGAGCCTAGATCTGTGTTGCCTCAAGTTGTCAGTGTTGATAGTTCTGCAGTGATCCATAAATATTTATTTCAGAATTGCCTAAAAGATTTGTGGATTAGTTCTAAGGTGCCAAATGATGCTACTGAGAAAAAGTTACTTGGGTAATTGGGAAATTCTGGAAGAGCCACTCCACTTAAAAGGTTGGAAAGAAAAAAGGTAATATAGCCAATAATGATATTACCCTAACTAATTTTCAGGATAAATGCTGGAAATCTATAGATTTGATCTATGTATCCTTAGAAGCCATATTCCAGACATGAAGGTGGGGATAATGTACATTACACTTAATGTAACATATACTTTGAAAATACACAGTAGAAGACATTTTAAAAGTCCTTTGCTGTTACAAAACAACAGTAGCAATGAATACTGTATCAGAAATAAGTTTTCTATGCCTTAGGTAACTATTCTTCAATAAAATTAAATACATTTGATACTTGCAAGATTCGGTTTTAGATTCTATCTGCAGTGATCATTCATACAAAGGCAACATTCATGAAGGCAAATAACAAATCTTAAATACTGTAGTTTTTGTGAAACATTAAAATCAGGCTGAATTACACATACAAAATTCCAGACTTTAAATTGTATGCACACTAGAATATGATAGCTAAACAGACAGAGTATTTTGTCTCATCTCTATATGTAATGCACAGATACTGATCTGACCAGATAACTTTTCTTGGCATTTCATGAGATGATGCCATT
>JANHFJ010002203.1:79660-90204 GCA_032468195.1 Cerberus rynchops
GCAAAGCAAAGCTGGCTGAGGAATTCTGTGAGTTGAAGTCCACAAGTCTTCAAGTTGCCAAGATTGGAGACCCCTGATGTAGAGAAAGCCTGTATAGTTGGCTGGCTGGCCCCTGTATGGGCAAGTCTGTCACTGCCTGCCTTTTCCTTCTTTGTTTTCTCAGTTGTTTACATACATAGATGACTTTACAATCCCGCCCCATATCCTCTCCTTTGATACTAATCTAGGCCTATCTTTTTTCCTTCTTACTATACGGTCATTGCTCTGATGCTACATTATCCAAAGCGAAAGGAGCAGTTTGTAGGTACATTGAAACTGATGGTTCAACTTTCTAGAAACAAAGTAGCATTTATTGGAATTTTGTTGCTTTATTGCAAAATGCCTATCTTGCAACTTAAACATTTAGAAGAAAATATGCAAGGGAAAAGAATACTGCAGTATTGTAGGTAAGAGGAAGAGAAGTAAAGGGACCATGTTTCATCCAGCTGGACAGAAACCTAAAAGCTATCCACTGGAAGATGTACAGGCTGAATAGAGCATTGAGCTTCTATTGGCAGTTGGAGAATATGGATTGAAGAAAATTCATTGCCTTCATTGGTGATTGTTGGAAGTACTGCAAGATACTAAAAAATGTTAGCAGCCCAAGATAGAGGCTGGAAGGATAGGACCATGCCAAACACCGTAGCCAATTAGAGCGGGGACTGTCACTAATCAGAATGAAGTACTTCAATCATTTATGTAGAAAAATGTAAAAGGACTTAGGATGAAAAACAGTGGCTTTGGAGCAGAGTAGGTGGCTTGTACTGGTGATGGGGCAATCAGTGGATCTGCCCGTATCTGGAATGGTGACAAATGCTATTAATTCTAAAATAGGGCTGTCAAACTCACAACTCGCAAGCCCACACCTGTTTTAGTGAAGGGGGAAAAAGTCATAATATGTCACATGACAAAACCGTGACATCGCGAATTTGACACCCCTGCTCTAAAACAACATAAGTGCTGCTTCTTAGGAAGTGACTCAGTGGCTCAAAGGTTTATAGAGTAGGAAGTAATGAAATCCAACATTTAAAGGCAGATTTATCTATACATCAGTAATATATAAAGTAACCCACACAACACAAATCATAGAACAAGCAACAGCAAATGGGACAGATTGTCCCCAGAATCTTGGGAGTTGAGAGCTTTTCATATACCGTAACTGCATTTGTTAGCATTGATTGTCTTTGTTTCCTTCTCTCCTTTGTATTTTCATTCCCTTAATTGAGGGTTCAATAATAAAATTGTTGGGCAGAGTTTGCCTCTTCTTGCTTTATGTTATTTACCTTAATAAAAGTATGTAAGAACAATGGTCAAAAGATAAAAAATTACTCTATGGCCCACTATTTAGGAACACTTAATTTTTAAAGAGAACATTGGCATAGATGACTCTTAGTGTGATACACTTAGTCTGACAGACTATTCTGTCGGGGACACTGAAATAATTCTATAGTTTCTATTTTGTTAATTTAAATCTTGCTGAATCACTGGGTTTCTCTAAAGGAAGGGAAGAAAGATCTGCAAGGCTAAATGAATCTTTTGCAACTGAACAAATTGTGATACAGCCAAATGCAGGAAATTGTTTCATCCTAATGAATTTTTATTTGCCCATTTGATAAATACATACTTCATTCTAAAATGCACAATGTTTTAAAGCCAACATGTACAATTATAAGCATATAGGAATAATCAAAATAGGATATAATAAAAATTTTATTTTTATTATTGAATCCACTTTTAGTTCTGCATTTGACACCCATGAAAGAGGAAGGAAGCTATATATCAATAGAAATTAGCAATCCTTCATCTCAGGCTTCCTGCAGTTCCCCAGTCCCTATTTTGAAGAATATTTCTCAGACAACAGATCAAGTATCTGATAGTAAAATGGCTGATATGGGGTAGTTTAGTCATGCAACAATAAGAGTGGCAATAAAATCTCTACAAATGCCTCCACTTCTATTCACCCTCCAAGAAATCAAACCAAAAAATATCAGTCCTATTTCCTAGCCTAATATATATAGGTGTGTATATACAGTATATACACACACACATTGAGGTGCTAAGTGACAAGCCTTTTGCCCATGGTCCCAGATTACTTTACTCAGCAATTTTATGTGGATCCACAAAAATCTAGAAGCATAGGTTGCAAGCTTGCAAGATTCATAGTGTTAGTATCACATTCCTGAGCAATAGTATTTTCTAAAATCTGAACTGGAATTCTTGAAAAAAGGAAAGGTCATGTTTGACAAAAAATTAAAGTTGCTAAGACATTTAGAATTGTCAGGACTTCATAGGTACTACTCTTCTATTAAAATAGTTTTTATTTATTTACATAATAATGTCTAGGCATTCTATTTTATAAGGACTTGAGCTGCTTATAATCTTCATCATCAATAAGATGAAAGTGAATAGTCTATGATGTTTGTGACATGCCAACAATTGGATAGCAAAAGAAAATCTGCTAGGGAGTGGTCTCAATTTCCTCTGCTGGAATTATTCAGATAGCTTTCTCTCATATAAAAGCATTTATTATTCCCTGGAATGACCAGATAATCTATTTTAATTAGCAAAGAAGTTAATTTCAACTACATTTATAAAGCCAACAGGACAAAGATCAAACAAACATTCAGTTGGCCAAATTTCACCAAATCACTTGTCCATGTCTTCAACAACATGCATCCTATATAAAACAAGAGTAGATAGTGGACATGCTGAGCTGGTTGAATTGCAGAGCTAGGGGGGCTAGAAATTCCACTTTATCTTTAAAGAGTTAAATAAAATGTGCCTCAATTTGCTTCCAAGATTTCCTTTACACTCGGCACAGAGCACATTTGAAAATGTTGAAAATTATCTGGAAAATGCTGCTAGATAGCACACCACAAATGTAATCACAGAAATGAAAAAGAACTAGCTTACATGGTGCTGTTGCCATGGTTTCTGTGAAAGTAACACATGACCCAAATGTTTTGATAAAGGGATCCTTTGGAGAGCAGTATCTGTGGAGACACAGGTTGCCCGAGAAAATTCTTGAGCCAAATTTCTTTTTGAAAGGTATTTGCTTTTCATTCATCTCGATCATATCCTTATTTCGTATTGTACCATTCACTTTCTATCACATAAGCAAATAATGGACAGGAGCCAAAGGACAGAACATTTTTCTTTTCTTTTTTTTCTTTTGTCTCTTTGAAGAGTTGTATTACATCTCCCATCTTTACATGGAATGGCTCTAGAAAAAACGAGGAAAAGAAAGATCCAGCTCTATTGAACTCTGCTCTCTAGAAGGGTACTTACTCTGCTGTTGAAAAAATATGTGTGCATTTGGGAGGGGGCTGCCTTTCTTTTTAGAACTCAAGAGAGGTGGTTGAGGATTGAATTCTTAGTGCTGTCCTAAATAATACCCTTGCATACTGCTTGAGCAGCATTTTAAAAGTCTAAACATAAAATTGACAGTGTAAACTTTGGGAGAGACCTATGCATTTTAGCCTCTTTTTTAAGAAAGAGAAGAGACAAACCAGATGATAAGATGTTGTGCAGGTGATGAACAATTTTTAGAAAACACTGGAAGATATAAAGTAGAGGAAACGATTTGGAACTGAAAAAATAAAGAATAAGAGCCAAGGAGAAAGGATCAAACAATCAGATACATGTGACAAACAAATCCTACAGAATGGATAGATTTGATTCTTAAAAGAATGTTGAAAAGGTAAGCATAGAAGAGGGAGGGGGGAATGGAGAAGCATATTTTTACCTTTTCAGGGGTGTGCGATGGCCCAGGGTGCAGCAATTAGAGCTAGTATTTGGCTTTCTTTTCCTTCTCCCCTGTATCCTACCATCTATTTTGCCATGCAAGATCTCCAGCTGTATCAGTATTGAAATCCTGCATTTCATCTTCTGTCAGTTTGATATTCCCGATAGCCAAATCATACAGCCCTCTCTCCACTCATAAACAAAACAACAGAAAAAAAAAACCATGTAAGGAATGTTTTGCCTCCCTGGCTGTCACAGATCCTTGAAAAAGATGGAAGATAGGCAATCCTGCAAGGAGCATATTGAAGCCCAGCAGTTCACTAAGCTTCCTTTTTCATAGTGTCCAGATTGTCTGCATGGCTGCTGGGTTGCTTGTCCCAAATTTCCTGACTTACTTTCATGCAGATCATCTGGGACCTGCATCAATCTACTTCAGGAATGGGCTGACAACTAGATGGTTGCTTTGTTGTGAGGACACATCCTCAGTAAATGATAAGGAGTCCTCTTTCCACAATCAAAATAAAATAGAATTAGAACATGAGCAGAATCAATGGAACAAGAGCACGGATAATATAATATCCATACTTTCTCTTTAATAATTAAATATTTAATATTTGACATAAATGTATATGCTGATATGCTGATGCAATCTGAGAAAATACAAACAGGAACAATATATCAGAAAAAGCTCTATTTTTTTTCAAACTCCAAAAGGTGTTAGGAAAAAAGGTGGGATATATGCTCATAGCCTATGTTTTCCTTCATATGAGTTAGGAGCTGCTATTTTTATTCTGTCATAAACCTTGGGCTGATGAGATGGCAAAGATGAGGAATCATCATAGGTAGAGCACGTTGTCTTCAAGACTGAGTTACAAGCTAATGAAAACATGCCACAGAAAAGCAAAGTCCTATTCACCCCACAGCAGCTGTCAATCAGATAACCAGTGTAAATTGAGACAAGTTAGATACTGTCATTATGATCTTGATTATAAAGCAAAAGAAGGATGAGGAAAATGTTACCCCTGTTAGCCTTGTGAGGTAATCCAGACCCCCCCCCCAAAAAAAAATACAACCGGGAGTAATGGCTCTATTGCTCTATATTTTTTGTAAGGTTACATTAACAGAACCTTGTAAAATTTGAAAGTACCCCTTCTACCTCTCAGTTTTACTCTCCTGAAAAAAAAAAGCAGGTGCTTTAGCCTCTGCTTCAGGCTCAAAGTTTGCTTATCAGATCATTGCCTTGGCTGCAGCTCTTTCTCCTGTCTCCCAGGTCATTCCCACATAACTTTACATCCCCTGACCCTGTCTTGGCAAGCTTTCATTAGCACCTCACTACATAGGGAAGGAAACATAATTCTGAGATATTGATTTCAACCTAGAAGGCTGGGGTTGGCATTATCCCTGATCCTAAGAGAAATTAGAAACAACTTATATTTGTCCCTAGCAGGAATGTCTTGTATGTACTGTAAAAGGGAACAGAGGAAGGTTTTCCTACATAGTCCCAACTACTCTGCTATCTATTGAATCACCGGTTAAACATAGGACCTCTGTGACCAGGATTGGATAGAAAGTCTACACCAGTGTTTCTCAACCTTGGCAACTTTAAGATGTTTGGACTTCAACTCCCAGAATTCCCCAGCCAGCACACGTTGCTTTCTTTTCCAGGCTACACTCTTTCCTAGTTGGTAAAAGTAAAAGTAAAAGTAAAAGCCAGCACATTTTTGTTCTTGTCTGGCTGGGGAGAGGTCAATGTACTTGGAGGTAGGAGGGTGAAGAGGATGATTAGCCTCAGTCACAGCAGAGGCAGGAGCTAATTATCCTGGTTGACAATGAGGGCAGGTGGGTCAGTAGGTCAAAAATCTCTCAAAGCTACTAACTGCATTTAGGTTTGCCCAGAACAGGTAGTCCTCAACTTGCAACAGTTCATTTAGTGACCATTTAAAGTTACAACTGCCCTGAAAAAAGTGACTTATGACCAGTTTTCACACAACCACTGCAGCATCCCCATGGTCATGTGATCAAAATTCAGATTCTTGGCAACTGAGTCATATTTTATGATGGTTGCAGTGTCCCACAGTCATGTGATCCCCCTTTGTGACCTTCTGACAAGCAAAGTCAATGGGGAACCCAGATTCACTTAACAACTGTGTTACTAAATTAATCCCTGCAGTGATTCACTTAACAACTCTGGCAAGAAAGGTCATAAAATGGGGCAAAAATTACTTAACAAATGTCTCATTTAATGACAGAAATTTTGGGCTCAATTGGGGTAGTAAGTCAAGGAATACCTGTAACCTATTATACTTTCTCTAGGGAATTAAAAATTTGAAAGATTAGAAGAACATAGAGCCTTGCTGAGCCTTTCTATTTCTTTTATTATTTATCGTTTAATAACAACACTTTCAGCCATTTTAATTTTTGGCCTATAATTTTCTATATCCCTCTCCCAATTCGTTTTTAAGGACATGCACTGGGCATTTTCTAGTCTTCAGGAAAAGATGCTAGTTTTGTAGACAAATTGTGTATTTTTTCAGAAAACCAACAATTTCATATTTGAGTTATTTAAGAATCTGACAGTGAAGATTATCTGAATCTAGACATTAGTTTATTTTTAAGTTGTCGATTGAACTTAGATCCAGCTTAGATGCCTTCCTCTACTGTAGTTCACCTGATTTCCTAAATACAGCATCTCTTCTATGTCCTCAGTAGAAACAAAGACTATATTTAGTTTCTCTACAATTTCCCTAATCTCCTTTAGCCCACTCTTAATAATTTTGCAATTTTGGGGGTTTGTTTACTGCTTTGAATACAGTTAACTTTTTTCATTACCGATCTTTGACATCTGCTCCTCAAAATTTTTTGTTTATTTGGTTTTTGAATCATTTTTGACAACTTGCATTTAGTTTGTCAAAGAGCATATTTTAGTTGGGGTTTGGCAAAGATATTTTTTTCAAGAGCCTTCTTGCCTCTGATAGTTTTCAGACACTGCTTGTTAATCAGTGAGATAAAGTAATCAGCAGATTTTGACAGTTTTATAGGTTAATGACATTCTTTTATTATTTATTTATATTTCCTATTTCTTAATCACTCATCTCCCTCATATGAATGTGTGTTGGAAACAGCCAGTGGAGTAGAAGAACATAAATATAATATGGTAAGATAAGTCCGTTCTATTGGTATCATGATATTTTATTTCATATATGCTGAATCTGAAATAAGTTTAGCTTTAACTTTTCAAATTTGCAAAGATAGTCTCACATTAAACTTAAAATATAAACTAGGCTGTGCTGAGTTACTAGCCAATTTTAAACTCCAACCCCAATCCTTCCTATCTCCGATTAATTGGGGGATAAATCGCTCCAACTTGTTTCTAGCTCTGGATTTAATTCAAGAAAACAGAATTGTATTGTTACTGGGAGAATTCTTACAGAACAACAATGCTAATAAACCCTTCGGGAGTAATTAAGAAAGTGGGCAAGATCCAGTGACTACAATGCAGCCACAGCTATTTTCATCTCCTCTTCATGACAGCCACCTCAGTTCAAAGAAAGCTTAAATTTATGGAAAGCATTTCCACAGGATGATCTATGCTGGCTCTAAATATGCATTTAGTTTGTCAAAGAGCATATTTTAGTTGGGGTTTGGCAAAGGGAAAATAAGCTATCAGTTTGTGTAAGGAGGGAGAAATTGGTGTTACTTTTTTAAAAAATCTATCTTGATCTTCTCTCTGCCATTTTTTCTCATTACAGCATAACAACTTTGGGGCTTCCCAAGCAAGACTGCACTCCCAAGTCAGGATTCAACATGAGGACTCTAAATAGAGTTTTGTTCTTCATCTCCTCTTATTAGCAGGTGCTTGTTCAGGGCAGTTCTGGAACCCCCTCTAAGCTCTTTTTGAGAACAATGTTATAGATATATCCTGCTCTGTACCTCCTCAGTGTAGCTGGCCAGCCTCTTGGACTTCTATTCAGTGCTAAAAAGTCTTCTCTCAAAAGCTTGGAAATGAGTGACCAATAGTGGTCTGTCAACAAAGGCATTCTCAGTTGCAGACATCATGGAATCCCGAATTCCTCTTTCCTACCCATCCTCAATCAAGGAATTTTTCATAAGCAACCATCAGTTGCTTTTTCAATTCTCCCTCCCCACTTTTTGATTTAATTTTTGATGTGGCAGCCATGATAGAAAATTGTAGCATGGCAGATTTCCAGGGCAGCATCAAAAGATTTGCTGTATACTTCATGGAGGATCTTGAATAGGGTCAGAAATAAGTAAGATCTTTCAATTATCTTAATAAATATCAATTTTGAATTGCCTGAACCCATAGTAGATTTCAGCTTTTCTGAGAATCAGAAGCACGTGCTTAGTAAAAAGGCCTTCAGAGCAGCTTTAGTGCATGCAGTTGGGCAGATGAATCAACAGTATTTTAGACTTACGGAGCTTCAAGTCAACTAGTTCATTGCTGCACTCAGCCACTGATCAGAACACCTTCTGCCTCACATGAGTTTGAGTGATCACTGCAGTGATTCTCTTAACAATCATTAGGTGCAACTCATTTAATTGCCTTGCTTTGCAACAGACATTCTGGTCTCAATTGTGATTGTAAGTTGAGGACTACCTGTATCAGGAATTTTCAATGCAGAAGGGAACTTAAAAGTAGAAATGCATGAAACATTTCTGATTTGAAAATAGGGCATTTTGACCTTGCTTGTCACTGTCCAGACAGTTGTTGGTGCAACCCTGGAGCACTTCTGGCAAGATTGGAATGGCTCCTGAGAACTAAAATTACAATGTTTCTAATTTGAAATACCAAATACCTAAAAGCCTATGATTAGGGATGCCTGGCACTGACACAGCAGGAGTACTGCAGGCTTGAATACTGAAACAGGGGAACTAAAAACCTTTTTATTGACATGTCTTTGTGATGCAAAGGTATAGGCAGAGGTCTCTCTCTTTGCGAATCCATTGGTTCTCTTCAGGAGCTATTTATGCAATAGCAAAAAGTCTCTGATGGAAGGTCACTGGCAGCATTTCCAGTCACACTGAATGCGTTTTTGTAATTTTTCTGTCACGTTTGTATTTTTTTTAAATTATACTTTTATTTTCTCAGGCTGAGAACCCATGTGTTCTGGCAATTATTCCATCTGCATGGATCTGTTCTGTGTTCCATCCAGGGAAAGATTATTCTACCAGTTATCTTTGAATGATTATTTTAATACCAGATAGTTGGCTCTCAATAGTGATTCCATGTCACTTATTAACGTAAGTGTAATCTTGAATATTCTGAAGACATGTTTTAACCATATGTGGACAAAGCCTGGTTTATAATGGTGTATTTTCATTACAGAGAGAGTCTGAGAAGAAATGTACTTTTAAATATTTAGAAAAAACTTGAAGGAATAAACTTAAAGCTTTTGTGTTTTTGTAAACAATTACAGTAATTTACTGCTTTACCTCAATTTTTTTTTAAATTTCTTTTTTTGGTAACAGAAATCTCTCCCCCTATTCCCGTCTGGTCAATTGCCCCCAAATTTCTCAGAGGAAAGATAATTCTGTTGTTGCCAATTATTTCAAATGAAACAAATTTCAGTTTTATAGACTACTATACAGTAATAGTCATCTTGGTGTCAGTCTGTGCCATTCAACCATAAATGTGTTATATTCCCACTGGATTTCTGTGGAAGTCATCTTTCATTGCAGATGGATCAGATCAAGCCATTTGGGCAGACAAACAGAGAGATACAACCCCCCTATCTCACATCCTCCAGCCTCCCTAAACTTTCCCTTACAGCTGCATGAAAATAATGTCAGGGACATGAAAGTAATGTCAGGGAGTAAGATCTGTGTGTATGCTAGAAGTGGTGCTTCTGGTATTCTCTGTGACACAGCAAAGGATTCCCAGGCATTCCTCTTGGATCTCACATGCTGCTGGTGATCTCACTTCACTGCTTGTGTTGCTTATGCAAGCTGAATGAGCCCGGCAATAAAATGAAAACAACATCCTCATTTTTTAATCACAAATACATATTAAAGCAAGAACTTCATTAGGCCAAGGTAAAGTTGTAAAACAATCCCAAGAATTTTTATTACAATTAGGTTGTAAATTGCTTAAAAAGAAAAAAAAAGATGACCTGGGGAGAGGGATAGAATTATTGGGGTTGATATGCAAAAGTAAACCAGGATCCCTTTCTAAAATGGGGGAAAGGTAGGAGCAGAATTCTTCCTTCTTTGGAAGCCACATTTATCATAATTGTTTAGGGACCAGGCATCCTACCTTAGAGTTGGTTCAGGCAAGATGAATTGAGATGACTGTCTGATGACTCTTATGTAGAAGTGAGCTATGACCTAACACTGCAGACAGGATGCCACATCCTTACCACCTTGACGTCTTAATTCGGCTTTTCTTTTTTCTCCTCGGAGTCTTTCTTCCATATCAGCTGAGTTCACATATGAAACTACCTCTCTCAACAGTGGTTAGCAAAAAAAAATAAAAATAAATAACAAGTACAATCTTTCAATGAACGGGGTCAAGTACTTTGTACATGCTCATAGTTACTTTTTGCTGCCTTCAGCAGACGTTGAAGCGAAACCCGGAGACAAATGAAACCGCGCCCTATTTAGGGGCTGGAGCGGTGGAGCATTTGCCCAAACCTCCTTTGGTCCCCCTAGCCTAGGCTTTGCGTAGAGACCGCAGTCGCTTGCCAACGAAGCTTTCCAGGCTGGACCATTAGGGGGATTGAAGCGGGCTCTGGCGGCGGCAACGG
>JANHFJ010002207.1:79527-92886 GCA_032468195.1 Cerberus rynchops
TAAAAAGTCCACACTCTCCCAAACATATGTATGCATCAGTATCAGCCGTCAGCCATTCTGAGGATCTGTTGACATGCCGCCAATACATGGCTGCTGTCGTTTCTTGCTGCAGGGCACATTTTGCATTTCACACATTTGCAGAAATACAAAATGCTGTTGGATGCAAACAATTCAGGGCCTAATTGGCTGAATTACTTCAATGTTACCTTGTGTCCCCCACCTGATTAACATAGCTCAGCTGGGAGGGCTGGAAAAGAAGGAGGGAAGAGGGATTTGGAGGGCAGGTGAAGCTATGTTTGCCCATGAAAGCAGGATCCTTTGCAAAATCCCCAGCTGAGCTCCAGCAGGCCTGTGCCAGGCAGATAGCTGTTGGCGGGAGGGGAACTTCATAGATGCTCGCATTCTTTTACAATATAGGTTTTTCTTGGGCTTGGCAAAAAGAAAGTGTGGGGGGGGGAGAGAGAGAGAGAGAGAGAAAGAGGAATTCAGCATAGCTGTGGCATGATGTATGCATTTCTGCTTAAATGTTCCTTTTGTAAGTAAGAAAGAAATCGCTGGATGGAATACATCCACCTTGGATTTAGAAGAGCTGTACAAGTAGACAGGAGCAAAGAGGCAGGGAATTCCTTGTCAATGCAAGCCAGCTGACACTGCTTTGCTAAGTATAATAGTACATTTTAACAATGGCTTAGATCATGTGGAACCGTCTTTTAGCCAGTCTTAGCATTGTGCTTATCCCAGCCCAAAGGATTTGGGATTGAGGTGGGATGGGTGGGGTGGAGAATATATTTCCTCCCCTCCTCCTCACTGCCATTCGGGTTATGTTTAATTTTGAGACTGCTATTTTAAATTGCATTTTTTTTAATTTAAAGGTTTACTAATCCCAATCTCATGCTAATACCTGCCCTGCAAAACCCATAAAGCAACTAATAATTATTATTAGAGCCTATTCCTAAATGTCCTGCTATTCGTATTCATGAGACAGATTAGCATTTCCCCCTTCATTCAGTGTATAAACCTTGGAAGAAAGTACCACAATTATGAAATTAGAGAACTGTAGATCTAATGGCAAAATAGTTTCCCCGTTGATGGTGGGGGGAGGATTAATTCCGCTTCTGATAAGTAGTTTTATTCATGTTAAATTCTTCCTATTTGCATTAATTTAAATATAAGCTTCTCAACACGGGGATCTGTTTTCAGAGTTCATTTATACATGCATAAACACACAAATACCTAATAAGCTAATGTAAAGTAATTAAGAAATTGCCTATCCTACAAAGCAGGCAGAGGGGGGAAAAAAGAGACAAGTAATTTTGCAAACACGTTTCACGATTTGCTCTGTGGTGGGATAAACATTGTTTTTAAATCTTCAGTTTATGCATATCACATGTTTTGTATTGATATCCTACAAATATAAACCTTTCTGCTGTTCTATTTTAGTTGAAGTAGGACCCAGAAGATTTTCACTGACAGCAGTGTCTGGCTTTCTAACTTAAATGCTATTCCTTCATCTCAAACACCTCGCTTTGTAATGCTGCAGTTTTCTTTTTCCTCTGCCTCTAATGATTAAGCCTCGAGTCAACAGTCTCAATGATGCCAATGAAGTCATCACTTTTGAAAGATCTAACAGTGTCTTAGAATTTAAATGCTGTCTTCTTCACTTTTGAAGAAACTAGGAGGGAGGAAGCTATTGGGACAATCCTCAAGATGGCACAGATAATGGTCACAATTCTGCAGGAAGTTTGCCTGAACTAATTCCATAGGTGTCAATGGGGAACTGTGGGAAAACTTTACAATGTCACCTAAATGTTCTTTAGCTGTTTCTAAATGTGTTCCATAATGGGCTTCATGACAAGATTGTTTAATGTCAGAGGTGTCATCCCTTGGGCTTCTTTTATTTATGTATCAGACTGGCTCCTTTGCTTAAAAGTGTGCACTTGTAAAATCAATTTTCTTTCACATATTCATTGATTGCACTATAATTTTTATTCTTGCTTCATCAGCAGTCATTAGATTTACAATGAAGTACAACTATCCGCCCCACCCCACCCTGTTTAAGGTTATGACAGGTACAATGGCAAGAAAATTCAAAGTTAAAGCTGAACATTCAACTCTGTTGAATTCTATGTGTTATATCTTTGCATAGGAAATAAAAATAGCACTATAATTGCCTAAAAAGGAGTCGGATAGAGTATATGCAAATATACTGCATATTGACATTATAAGCTTCAAGTTCTGCCAAATTCCAGAGCAGTCAGAAGCTGCTCTCAGCAGCCCTATTTCACCAGTGGGCGTTTCTTCAGACAAGGCTGCCAATGAAAGAAAATGGTGCCAAATTATTTGGCAGATTTGGTTATGCACCAACCAGTTCCAGAATTTTATCAGTGGCTTTAATTATAATGACAATAATATTTTCTTGAGGGAAAAACACATACACTGTGTACACGAGCCATATCATGAAACCAGTAATAGAAAGAAATTTTTAAAATGTTTATGGTCATCACATTAATCTCATACAATTGATTTAATTTTGTAGCAAAAGAGAAGGGTACAACTAATTTTCCTCTTGCAAACTCCCAAAATCTGTTTATCCACATCCATTTTTATTGTCTCATTACCATTTCATGCAACCAATCTTTTGTAGCATACCAGGTACAAGATGAAATACAGTAGGACTTAAAATGAAGGTCAAATGTTGCAAAAATCATGTTCTGATGATTTGCAAATTCCTTATTAACCCTTTCTTCTGATGATAAAATATTCACTTTCAGAACCCAAGAAACTGCATAGGATTTTCTTTATCTTGAGAGCACAATTGTCAGACACAATTGTTTTATCATATTGAATATTGTTTTTAATATTGTTTTAATTGCTTTACTGAATCCTCCCCTAAACTTTATCAGGTCTATTAATCCAGACTTTGACGTGCATTTGAATCTGGAGAAATGTATGCTAATTATCTTGAAATTCCTAATGTATTTTGTTTGTTTGGCTTGCTTTTGTCATTTAAAACTACAGTAGTAACAAATGTGATTTTCATTTTGTACATAGAACTGGAAGTCAGAATTATATTGCCAATTATTACTGAGCAATTACAAGTGTCCTTTACCAGAGTCTGTACTTGGGAGCAAAAACCAAGATTAATACAAACTCTTTTTGGCCAAACATAGGCCGTTGTTGCCCTCATATACATGCATTCACACCCTCAGCTCATGTGGTGGCTATTTTTTTGGTAATTTGACTTGTACGATTTGATTTATTAATATAAAATGATTCAACTAAATGATGTTTAAAAATGGTTTTCTTTGAATGGTTCTCATATAAAGTTTAAATGAGAAGCATCTGTCTGAGAGGCATTTCTTTTCTTTTTCAGGAAATATGGATAGCATGCTTTGTTTTTCAAAAATTATACACACAACTATCCAAAAATGAAGGAAGTGTTTGCTTAACTTTTATGTATATTTGAATACATTTAGCTAATAAATCTGTGTGACTTTAAAGTGTTACATTGAGAGAAGGCATATCATTTTAAAGAAAATAATAATAAATTAAGTAATAACTTCATACCCAGAAGTTGAATTCAATAGGCTTATATCCATGGAAGAGAATATTTAGCTCAAGGTTGAACAGTGGGGTCCTTGGTGCTCTCTAAGTTTGATTGTCTTCTTGAAGACATTTCATTATCTGACTAGATAATATCATCAGCTAGTACCAAGGACCCTACACATCTGATTGAACCTAGTTAGAATGTCTTAAATTCCTGACCTTCCCCTATCTTAAAAAAAAGTCTTCCTAGCCTATGATAGACTGATTGTCATGACAAATGCTATTGTTAATTGGAAACAGATTTTATTTTTCATATACTTATGTTCATATAATTTCTCAGATTGAATCAAGCCTTCTTACTACTTTGAGTCCTTGCTTCTCTGGGCTAATCTACCTTTAGTTCCTTTTTCTAAGCCGGTGCTGGTAATATTTGTTTTCACAATGTTTTCACAATGACTGTATGGTCATTGGTCAGAACATATGGTCTTGACAGAAAAGATTTTGGCAGGTTTTGATGGCTGAAGGCTACCCACAAGGACTTGCGGACCTTTGGGTTTTTATTGCAGCCTACAGCAAATCATTCAATAGGCTTCTGAGTGAGAGAATTTCAGAATTCGTCCACCTTGTAAAGTGGATTGATCAATCTTAGTGATGAAAAGTGGTGGAAGAAGAAATACACCTTGGGATGGCAGACAGGACTCCAATACCGAAATTACAGCCTTAAATGAGACAGGGACAAACATATGGTTTTTGTATAGCCAGGCCTGGCTATATTAAGGCCTTGTGGAGTTAATGTAAACTACATGATAAACAGGCACGATGCTGCTAAGATTTGTTTAAAGTTGAAAATTTTACTTAAAAATAAATATTTGTATTTTCAGTATATTGAAAATTAACTGGTTTTATTTCTTTGTTTTACATTGTAGGAAATTTTTCTTTTTACACATCAGTTGTAAAGCAAGCAATGATTGCCTGGTTCACAATATGATCATCTAGAATTTCCCAGATTTTCCCTTTTCTGTGTCCCATAAATTCTAAGCAATGGGAGCAACATCCATATTTTTTTTCTCCCAGACTTAAATTTATAGCATGATAAATAATTAACCTTCTTTTCATCTACTCTTCTTCATTCAAGGTACATAAAGTAAAACTAAATATAATTCATTTTTCCTTAAACCTTCTCAATAGCAGAACTTGCTAGAAAGATAACAATTTTGAAGCAATTGTTATCTTCCGAACTAGCATATTAAATAATATGTCTCTAGGGATCAGTTTTTTAATTTTCTATGGCTTCTCTTGTAATTTCACTCTTATAGAAGTGTCAGTATAAAGGCAGATGGAAGATCGGAATTAATGAATTACACAAAAAGGTTACTTTATATGGGAAATGTGTACCCTTAGATAGTTTGATTTAAAGAACTTGATGTTAGTGTAGAAACTGAAGCTTTTGAGGAGCAAATTAGTATTGAAATCAGTAAACCTGACATCATTTGAAATTATTTTAATTGTATATTTAACAGACAAGTAGACCTTACCACCATCACCCTAGATAATACAGCTCTTCCACCTATTGTTTCAGCTGAAATATATTTCATAAATCTCCGAAATCAAAATTCAGTAGCAAGAATGCATGAAATATTAACAAGTGGGCTGTTAAATTGAAACAGCACTTTATTACTACTTTCTACTCAGAATATAACCATCTAAATATAAAGATTTTGCACAATATTTTTCTAGTCTAGAAAGAGGGAATTGTTTTTAGAAGATTGTTTTGATATGCTATTATTTTATATTAAAACAGAGAAATTCTTTCAAAATCCTCTGGTGAATTTCATAACGTAAGTGCTTATATATATATATATATTGAAGCACATTTCCTTTGCAAGAGTAATAGTTTTCCCATGGTTTGAAGGAGAAAATGAAATCCAGATTTGTAATTCCTAAAAGGAGAAATTTTATCCTGTCCAACATTTAAGTAATATTTCCTGTAAAACATACGAGGCCATCTGCAGAGCTGTTTCTAGACACATTTTGAAGTGGCAAGGGCAACTGAAACAGAGGAGAACGGTGCCTGGCATCTCACCTTTGGGAAATCGAACATTAAAAGGTTTCTAAACAGCCAGTGCTACAATTTTACATTGTATTCAAGCCTAGCATAGTTCATAATTTCTTTAATCTGTTCACCTTTTATAGAGAGGGAAAGGAAAGAATACAGAAAAATTCTGCCTGAGAGAGCTGGCCTGCTAACTCTGATTAGCAATAAACGGGCCACTTTGTGTGTGTGTGTGTGTGTGTGTGTGTGTGTGTGTGTGTGTGTGTGTGTGTCTTGGCGGCTGATTGTGTTTTATTTTTAGTGCATAGAAATGTTACAGGCAAATCGTCTCTTGTAAAGATTGAACAAATTTAACTGATTTGGGGAGACAACACTGAAATGCAGCATTTTCTATTATAGAGTTGCGTTTTATTGTTAATCTCCAGAGTCTCTTTATGAATTCATGTTAGTAAAATGTTACGACCTCACTATAATATTAACTCCGTGGAAAGACCTGCATTTACTATGTTTTGGTCCTGGAAGAATATGAAGAACTTGTGTATTTTCTGAGGAGATTTAACACAGTTGTATTTTTTTCCTTCTAACCATGACCTTACCGCAGACACAATTTAAAACTGAACGTCTGTTTGGGTGCCAGAGTTCAAAAGGAAACGCTTACATCCTTGGTACTTAATTCAAAGTTAACATTTTCTCTCAGTGTGCCTTCCCACCCCTTTTGCATTTTTAATGGAGTTACTACCTCCAATAAAAGTAAAAGTAGGATTTTAAGCAAAGGGTTTTTTGGGAAGGGAAAGACTGCTTTATGAAATTTAATGTGGTTTAGGAATGTGGTTTACCATCATTCCCCAAATAAATAGGAGTTCTTGTTTTTCTCCATAATAGAAATATTTTGTCATGACAATGGATAATTTCCACTGAAGTGATTTTGTTTTCCAAATAAAAGGAAATAGTCACAGACAGTTAAGATGCCACTAACAACATTGAGTATTTTATTTGGGGAAGCAAGACAGGGACAAAAGGATTTGGGAAGCCAACCAAGGATATCATTTAAACAAAGAAATGAAATTATTTCAAACACTGAAAATAATAGCAAGACTTCCAATAAATATTTGTTGTACGCTGCTCAGTGTCACTTTTTGTGAAATAGGCAGCTTAAATAAATGTGATGAATGAATGAATGAATGAATGAATGAATGTATTGTAAGGCAAAACAAAGCAACTTATTTTTTTTTTTAATATGCAGGCTCAATAATCTTTACACATAGAACTAAATGGATACAATCTGACTTTGTCCTTTAATCTCTTATAATTCCTGTAAACCATGGTTATCATCAGAGGTGGGATTCAACCAGTTCGCATTTATATGCTAGAACCGGTTGTTAATTTTCTAGGCAGTTTGGAGAACTACTGGTTCAGCTTGTCATTAGGTCAGAGAACCAGTTGTTAAATGATTTAACTCCCATCACCGATTATCAACCTTGGATGAAAGTATGTGACATGTTCTTTTTCTGCCCTGATATTTATAGTTTAGTGAACCAGAAAAATGTAGTATCGAGAGATCTTCAACATAGGATTTGAAGAAGGTATTAGTGTCATATTGAAGGTTACTAAGAATTATGACTAATTGTATGCATTGACTCTTACATTCTGCTTGATATTATAGACCCAATGATATTATCTGACTTTTCTCTACGACGTTTGCTCTTGTCAACATCCATACCCATAATAGTTTTCTTTTTCACACAGCAGTTCTAGTACAGCGTTCCCCCAGCATCAATTCATTACATAACAGAATCTGGCACTTTGTATCCAATTTGATCTGCATTAGAGTAAGATTATGACTGAACTATTCCATCCTGCATGAAATCAGCAAGAACCTTCAAAACTGTCATTTATATTTATAAGTAAGAAAACACAACAACAGGCACAACAACAAGTGAATTATAAATGAGAATCGGCATTTTTATTCTGAAGTTGGAGTCAAATACTTTCTCCATATTGTTAGAATACCAATTTTCTTTTACTGTAGTGGTAACCCACTACAATATTCAGTCCCCAGAGAGGCATCCATACCTCGTGAGATTACTTCAGCAGCACATTATCATCATCACGTATCCATTATATATACACTTTCAGACAAGTGGAAGTGTTTTCTCAAAAAACCAAAAACAACCTGGAATCTTGGCTTAAAACACAAGTTTTCTGTCAGAGCAAAAAGAGTAGTTTAAAGAGAGCTTGTTTTGTTCATACAAATATGTTGCTTTAAAAAAAAAAAACCTGTGAGGGAATACATGGCAGTAGTAGGCCATGAGATATATTCAAGGCAGCAGTTCCAAGCACTATATTCACTGCCAAAAGTTACTTCTGAAAATAAGGGATCTAACTATTATTTCGTGTAGTGCTTTGAAGGCCAGTTGGTGTTTTAAAGATGCTATGCCCATGACCATGTGTGCTCTGAAGCACCTTTTTTGCCTTCAGATTGGCCTCATCTTGGCATATTAAGTAGACCACTATTGGATTAACACTAGAACATCCGACCATAAATCACAGTGTACAAGTAAATTATTTGTATTACAAAGTAGGCTAATCCCTAAACCATCTGACATTGTGGTCAAGCATATGAATGCAGCCCATGTATTCTTTGTTTTGCAGCATGATACTGTGTTACTTCTTCACAATATTGTTGCCTTGAGCTTTCCATCTGATGTTCAGATTTTTATGGAATTCATTGCAATGATGTATCTGGAATAAAGTTACTGCTTAGTGTCATTAAGGTTATGTTAAACTTCTGAAGAGTAAAATGTTTGGGCCAAATTTGGAAGATTGGTTGCAAACTAAATAATAAAATAATATAAAATAAATCTCAGCCCTGTTCTACATTTTGAGGGTGTGTGTGTGTGAATTGGACATTTAACTGAAAGCTGCCAACTTTTTCTTCAAAGAAGTCAATGTCCAGAATGTTTCTGTATGGTTGTATATATGTGTCTATGTATACTTGTGCTTGTGAGTGCTTTACACACACAAACATTCTTCTCTTTTTCATATACTGATGAAAATACTGTAAACATTTTCTGTCCAATGTTGAGGCTCATAAATTGAGTCCAGTAATTGTTGAAAACCCAAATTGTTGTACTGACAGTAATTAGAGCAGAACAGGTTGAGAAACACTAATCTATCTGAAGTTCAGTATTACAAAGTCCATGTTTGGACTTCAACTTCCAGAATTCCCCAGCCAGCTTTGCTTTGCTTTGAGTTGAAGATAGATAGATAGGTAATCTTTATTGTCATTTTGTTTTACTGTGAGCACACTGGTCCATATTAAAAATGAAATTCTGTTGCCTGCTCTCAAAAGGAAATATTTATCTAACAATACACATACATAACACACATATACACATGATACAAACACACACACACACACACACACACACACACACACACACGTGTCCCTAGGGAGAGGGGGCAGTATATAAATCGTGAAAATAAATAAATAAATATATGGATAAGTGTGTGTGTATATACATTTATATATTAATCATTGTCCATTTTGAATACATAGTGGAAAGTGAAACTTACGAGTTCACAAGGTTGATGCTATATGGAACAAAACTGTGACTGAATCTGGATGTTCTGCTTTATATACCATGAAGCCTTCACACATATTTTGTGTAGATGCAACAGAATGTTCCCACCATCAGCAGACTAAAAACTAAATGAATGTGAGGATGCTTTATAATCATCCCAACTCCTTTCTGCATTGCCAAATCAATTTTAAAGCAGACATTCTATGCAGCACAGCTTCCCAAATTATAAAAGATGAAATCCACATTTCACTGAAATCAGTGACAAATTGCATCGTTAATTAAAAAAAATTACTAGCATGTTCCCTCGGATCAAGATATATAACTAGAATAATGTTCTTTGGATCTCAGATAGATTTGTTTTAGGCAATTTCCACTGATCAAAAATAACATTATTGTTTTGTCTTTTCTGTCTTTTTCAGCATTTACAAAAGGGCGATTCAAAGTTGTTTTTCTCTATTTGTATCTCTGCCACTATAATTCTTGCTATTTGTATCTATGTCACTATCAAACTCATATGTCAAAGACTATAACGGATTTTCTGTTGTTTTCTTTTTTCTTTTCTTCTCCCAGTAAATGTATCTTTAAGGCATGATGATTAAGGAAAGAAAATGTCCACAGAAGCCCTTGGTTAAATACAGAGATGGAAGGGGCTATTCCATTCCCCTTGACAACGATATCTCTATATTCTGATAACCATCTGCTAGAATCAGATGGTATATGTCTTGGAACATCTGGATAATGGGGTTTCAACTGTAATCTCATTAATTTAATATTTCTGTTTAGGAGATAAGGCTCTTTTATATGAGCTTTCCAAGATGGATAAAGCTTTTGTTGTTCACATAAGGCACCATTCAAAGAAAGTTAAGTATACCAAGTCACAGTCAATGATCCTGCTCCTGACTTTTAAGGCCACTGCTGATTACAGTTAAAGAATGTGAAGCCCTTGTATCTTGGTTTTGTTTTAATCTTAACTTTTTCACTAAGTATATAAGAAAAAGCTTTCTAGCATTTTAAGAAGGTTTTTCTAATTTTTAATTCATTTTTCAGGTCTCAGTTATCTTCAGTTTTCTTTCCTTGCCACTAATTCCCAAAAAAGAATAATATAGTATTATACTAGAATAATACTAATATTTCTAATTAGTGTTAGAGTAACTCTAATACTGTACTATATTAGAAGCTGAACCTTCTAAAAAAAGACAAAACTTATCCCCTGCATAAACTGAACAATTAATTGGGGGCAAATTAAGATTTATGCAGCAATCTTTTCTTCTGGTAGCTACTGTTATTATTGGAAAATAAGTTTGGGAATAAGGAATTAGGATAATTTGTTTTACAAACTGAAGCAAAGTTGAAAAGGATGGTACATGGTAAGATTGTAAAGAACTTGTTTTCCCCCACTCCTAATATGAAAATGACATTAATTCCTTTTTTAGTCTTTTGAGTAGAATTTCAAGAAGACTAAAAAGTTTGGATATTATTTCAGTCTTTTTGTAATATTCTTGTTCAACACCCCCCCCCCCATATTTTATGTTTATCTTTTGCAATCAAACTAGAGCTTCAAAATTATGTAACATTTTGAATTAACATAAGTAAATCTGAGATCAAATTATTTTACTAGCAATTTCCTTAGAAAGTCAATTTATTATTGGTATATGTAAGATATATTCCTATTGGATAGTAAGTAGAGTTTTCTGCATCGTTTTTTTTTTACCTTTTATAGAAAAAATCTCAAAATTAAATGAAGGTAAAAATATTTGAATGGCTATAAAAAGGAAATATTTGAAAATCACATATGATCTTCCTTCCTTCCACATTCTTTGCTTCAAACCCTAACAAAATGCATGACACAGAGAAAGATATTAATCACATAGGCTAACACAATTGTTAAATCTTCACTAAATACCTAGCAAAAACATTCAATTTTTTATTTTATTATCTCCTAAGAAAAGTTAAATAAAGAGATACAAGCTAACTGCAGATGAAGCAGTTTGGAATTACAGAAATAGTCTTTCCTTAACACCTAAAAAAATAATGAACGACAACAAAATTTCTGGAATTCAGCAAATTTTTACATTTGCTGGCTTGTTCATGCATTCAATTTGTATGTTTGCCCAACACACAAAATGATGGTTTACAACAAATTTAACAACAATCATAGTAAGAATACCTATCAGAAACAAATATAACAGATTAGCAACAAAGACATCAATCAATAGCCTATTGTGGGTGACTTATCCAGAAATTTGACCCCATGGCTCCAGGAATAAGCAGGTTTCACTGCTTTTATGAAAGAGCAATATGCTTGGAGCAATTTTGAGAAACAAGTTATTCCCTAGAATATGTGCCACAATAGTGAAGGGTTATTTCCTGGTTTCAACCACATGGCATTATTTGATAGAAGAGACAAAATATGCCAACTCTTTCATGTAGGATGAACAGAATTTATGGGATACTGACAAATTACTTGACCCTGTCATGAAGGCCTTTAGATAACAGTCCACATTTCGAATTGCAGCAGCTTCCAAATAGTCTTCAAGGAGAGTCCCACAATGCAATAATCCAAACAGAAAATGTCTAAGGATTGAGCGACCATAAACTGAGCCTCCTGATCCAGGAATGGTCAAAATTAAGTAGTACAAAGGACTTCTTGGCCATGACTGCCACTTGCTCATCCGAGACTTATCAGGGTTAAATATTGATGGTATCACTTAGTCAACCTGTATACTACTACACCTATAGAGATGTATAACAGGCTAGTGGATAATGCCAAGATTTAACAGAGATGCTTAATAAGAATAGGAAAAGGGTACAGCCTACAACTTTATACAGGGAATGTTTTTAAGCAGCAAACATATATTACAAACATTCCTTGTAAATTGGATGGCATATGATTACTGAAACTGCTGCTACTACATTCATGTCAAAAGCACCTATCAAGGTGCTTCTGGGCTGAAAGGATTAGTGGTGACATCATCATTGCCCAGGGAATGGCAAAAGGGGCTTCTTTCATGTGCCTATTATTTTCCTGCTCAGTGGTACCTATTTATCTACTTACATTTGCATGCTTTTGAACTGCGAGGTTGGTAGGATGGAAACTCATTCCATCACACAATTCATACTCAACTAATACTTTGAACAGCTAACCTGTTGAACTTTCAATGCTCTTCTGACTAAGCATTCTAATCATATGAGCAACCACAGTCTCTATTACTTAAACTAAAGAAGTCACTCATTTCTGAAAAGGGGAGCTGAATAATAACAGCAAATACGTGCCCATGAATAACTGCGGAAGAGATTATAGAACTGCAAGTTCTAAGTCAAGCTGAAGTAGAATAGAAAGACAATCTGTTTCCACATTATGTTCTTTGAACTCCATAACCTCATTGATAGGGATCCAGAGAAACTGTGCAATAAAATTAAAGTTGTAATCAATGAATGCTGAAAGAGATGTTACTCAACAAGGGCAAATGAGGACTATTTGTATTGAAATCCTTTATATTAGAGATTGCAATATCTAAGATACAATATCTTAGAACAGGGGTCTTCAATCTGTGGGCTGTGGCCCACTACTGGGCTGTGGTCTCTTGGCCACCAGGCCATGTGAGTGGCTGGCCAGTGCACGCACTTGTGGTCACCTCCCACTTGTGCTAGCTTTTGCTGTGAGCGTCGCATGAGAGCTTGCATGACTGAGAGTGTGTGAAGGCACTTCCATCGCCATGATTGACACTCAGGTGCTAGCGTCATTGTGAGCATCTCATGTATGTTACCAATTTGCATTGCATTCATGCATACATTGCATTTATGCATATGCATTGTGCACATAAAGGCACTGACCTGCCCGTCCCTACCCTCCAGGCCACCAGCCCAGAAAGTTTGGGGAACTCTGTCTTAGAAGATATTCTCTATGTACAAACCCTTCTAGTACTAGAAAATGAAGATGTATACACTGTATACACTTGGATACACTGGGCAATTATAAAAACTGAGGGAATAACTACAGGAATGTGGCAAGCAAGTATCTGGATCCCCTCCAATCGGGTTTCAGGCCCAGTTTCAGCACAGAGATGGCTTTGGTCGCGTTGGTTGATGATCTCTGGAAGGCACGGGACAGGGGTTGTTCCTCTGTCCTGGTCCTATTAGATCTCTCAGCAGCTTTTGATACCGTCGACCACGGTA
>JANHFJ010002209.1:57201-72288 GCA_032468195.1 Cerberus rynchops
ATAAAAAACGCAACTCTATTACCTAAAAGAATAGGTATGTCCACTGCATCTTTTTCTACAACTCTCAAAGCCTCAAAGGATCCCTTTCAAAACAGATCTTTATAAAAAGTGGCCTCTAACTAATTTGCATGTAGTCTGTCATTAGCCATAGCCTTCCAATTAAAGAAAGCCAGGCTAATCTACTAGAGCACTTGCTTTTTGACTTATACATAGCTGCCATTATGTTTGCTTGTTCCTTAAGACTTTGTGCATCAAATCACCCAGAGTCTATTTCATGTTGTCAAGTTGTTTTTAATGGTAGCAGTGCATATTTGTTGTACTGGGGCTCTGGCAAAACATGAAAAGAAATTTTTAGAAAGCTGTAAGTAATTCACTGACGCCAAACTCTTCCTTAGCTCAAATGTGCTTATTTAGGCAGTCTATCCAGAACCTTGTGAAATCACAGTAAGACTGTTGCCCTTTTTAAAAACAGAACACTAAATTTAATCTTTGCAAAGATTAACAGTTTTTTATGAAATTGTTTGAACCCAGAGGTATAGACATAGGCACTCACAAGATGTAAAAAGGTGTCATCATGAATTATTCTGGACGTGGACATTTTACCCTAGTGGAATTTATGGCTGTATAAATCTGAATGTGAGCAAAGGTGGTACTCCCCCTTCCTTGCCTGGGTGTTGCCATTACATATTTGGAAGTGCACAGCTGCAGAAACTCCAACACAGCTTGCCTTTCTGCCTTCTGGATTTACAGTATGAAGAAGTAAAATTCAGATGAATAGTCCAGGAGATGCCAGAGAAAGTTGAAGCCAGCATGCAAAATATTTAATGCAGCTGTACCACAAACACGTTAGGTTTTTTAAAGTTTAAGCAAAGGTGGGGTTTTTTTCTTCCAACTATTTCATGCAATTTTTGAAAAAAACATTTGTACAGAATTGTGAATGTTTATAGGATCAGTGAAAGTGATTAAGATAAACTGCACATAAAAGAATGACAGATCCTCCTTGTAAAAATGCCAGAAAACAAACAAACAAAGCAACAAACAGAAAATACTGTTTGGAAGAAACAGAACAACAGTAACTTTCAGATTCACTCAGAGATCTTTGCTTAATGTTAATTTAATAAAGCTCCATTTGATAGACTTTCTCCTAACATTTTAGTCTATAAGCGTTATACCTGTTAATAATGTTTATAATTGCAGAAATTAACATGAAGTTAATTGGGGTGAGAATAGAGGATGCCAAGGATAGAGTTAGGTGGAAACCGATGTTAGCTTGTGGAGACCCCTAACAGGAACAGTCGAAAGAAGAAGAAGGTAGTCCTTGACTTACAACCACAACTGAGCCCAAAATTTCTGTTGCTAATGAAACATTTTACAACATTTCTTGCTACAGTTGTTAAATGAATCACTGCAGTTATTAAGTTAATAACACAGTTGTTAAGTGAATCTGGCTTCCCCATTGACTTTGCTTGTCAGAAATTTGATCCCAGGACACAGCAACTGTGATAAATATGAGTCAATTGCCAAGTATCTGAATTTTGATCACGTGGGAATGCTGCAAAGATAGTAAGTGTGAAAAATAGTCATAAGTCTCTTTTTTCAGTGCTGCTTTATCTAGCAACAGTCACTAAATAAACAATTGTAAGTCAAGCACTACCGGTAAAAGTCATAATGATTACATGGGTTAGGTGTGTTGTTTATTTATTTTATTTATTTCAGTTTTATCTAGATGCCCTTAAAATGAAAATTGTTCCGTGTTTCCTTATAGGAAAGTTTCTCTATATATGTGCCAAATGTAGGAAAAGAGTAGATAATGATAAGATAAAGAAATTAAAGGAAAGGCATTGGATTTTAAAAACAAAAAAGTATACGTACTTAAAATTACCTGAAATCAACAGCAGCTTATTTAGCATAAGGTATCATTCTATACTTGCAAATCATCCTTGATTTCATTGCTTTTTACATTGCCTTTTTATGTTTTACTGCTCCTTTTTTAAGGATTTCATTAACTCCATGCCACCACAATTTTCTCCACCTTCCTCCTCCTCTCAATCTATTTACTCTTCCTTCATACATATATTTTTCCAATCCAATCCTCATTCATCTCTTTACATGATCAAATTACCTCAGCTTACTTTTTTTTGAACGGGTGACTCACGTTTATATTTAATTCTTGTTCATTCATTACCCCTTCAATCCTGATACTCTCACTTCCTGTTTTACCACAAATCCTTCTTAAGTCCCTGCAGGGAATATGGGGAATTCCATCAGGAGCTTTAGACAATGAAAATTTTAAAGGAAAGTTAGCTTGACTATTTTCTATTCAGCCATCATGAGTCATGGGGAACCAGATAGCATACAAATGTGATGATCTATATTTTAAAGTGGGGGGGGGAGCTTCTATTTTACTATTGCCTTTTGAGGTTTGTTTCTCCTCTGAGGCTGCCTGAAAACAATGCTAAGGGCAAGGCTCCTAGGCAGCTGCAATGGAAGTGGAATCTAATTAATTTGGAGAGCAAGCTAGTATCAGTTACATACATAGATTCTATCTCACATTGTGGATTGAGACTTGGGGTAGGTGAACTTGTGCTGACTCTGTACATGTGAGAGGGGGAGCAAAGGAGAAGGAATAAGAGAAAGACAGAAAGGGGAAGAGAGGGGGAGAGAGAGAGAAAGAGAGAGAGATCCTAAAGGTTGGCTGGCCTTGGCTAAAATTAACCTCTTTAGAAAGCTATTCTTCCTTTTCTTTTTCTTTTCAACTTTCTTCTAAATCTCAATTCTTGTCAGGTTTGATAATCTTCAGTCTTCCATTAACGAGTATCATTTGTTGTTGTTGTATGCCCACTCAAAGTAATTTGCTTGTCCATCATGTCAAACTACAAAGAAAAGAAGTTGCAATTTGGGTCCTCCCTAGTAAATCAATGGCAAAGGGTTTGTTCTGAAATAACATGGGAAGCAGCAGGGCTGTAGGAAAAGGATTCAGAAATCCCTTAGGAGAATCAGCAGGGAGAGCTCAAGCCATTAAATGCTCTGGGTGTGACCTTTCCAGCTGTATGCAACTTTTCTGTTTCTTCTAACATATCCAACTCCCATTGCTGTATGATAAAGAAGTAATCACAATTTTCACTTTTACCAGCATTCCTTCCCCACAAGAGATTATATGTTGCCCTCATCTTTCTTTCCCCATTTTCTATTCTTTTCCCTATTTTTAGCAAAGTATACGAAATACTTGTTGTTGGTTTTCACCTTTTATGTATAAATTGCCACTATTCTTTAAAAATCACCTCAGTCAAATACAAATCACCTTGGTCTTTGATACATTTATTTTTAGATCATACTGTTCATTCCACCATTAATTTATTTAGCAGTTGTTGCAAATTATACATGTTTTCAGACAATACAGCATCATCTGTATACAAAAATACATACAGTATATATTCATATTGCCACACCATCACCAAATATTCTTTGTATATTTAACCACAAGATCACACATCTTTGCTTTATTCCCTTATTAATATTGCACTGTTCACTAAGCATTCCATTAATTCTCACATATTTTATTTCCATTATATCTTCTTATCACATTCAGCAACAAAATTCAATTCCATATTTGCCAGAATATTCACTTTGTCTCCTTCACCTTCATGTATTTCTAATAATCTGCTGAAGGACAAATTCTCTTTCTCATTCTCCTAACCTAGTGTAACCCTGCTATACTTCCAAAATTTTGCTTACTGCCATCTCCTAAACCTTTGAATCAAAATTCCGTGAAATGGTTTCTAAGAGTCCCAAACTAATATCTCTGTAGCATTGCATCTTTTTTTTTCTTTTTGTACCTGGAGAACATTAATAGCATTTTCCCCAATCATCAGGGCAAGGTGCAGCCTTCACACACTCATTAAAGAAGCTGTACAACCACTCCATAAGAGAATCACATCTATTTTTTAATTTTGTCTAGTTCCAATATTGATAGCAAAAGCTATAGAAATTCCTGATATTCTCCAAATTTATGACTCCTTTTTCATTAATTTTTGCCTGGAGATTAGTTTTTGCAAATGACTGATGCTGATTTTATCAATTCCAATGGTATTCAATGGTGCTCCAGATGTTTTGGAATTGCATCCAAGGTACTTATTACTATGGAAAGTACTTTCTTTTGCCACATTTTTTCCTCTTTCAAAGAGGCCATCTATGTCAAAACTGAACAGCCCTCTCTCAACAGAGTGGGAGGGTTACAACATCCTCTATCTCCAGTCTACAACACAGTCCTTTCAATGGTTCCAAGAAATCTGCACACACATTTACACTACTCAGGAGACCCTGAGGACACAGATAAACCTCCAAGTGGCCTCAACAATTCTTTGAAAGAATGCAAATGACCAGCTGTCTGCAAGGTGTTTAAATCTTTCCATTATCTTCCATCCAGTCTCAGAGCTGAAGAAGCTTTTTAGATGAGAAGTGAAACATGTTAAAAAAAAAAAAAAAAGTCCAGTTGTCTCTTGAAAAAGCACCTTTGGGACAACAATGACCTGGATGACCAAGAATCTCCATAGGCATCAAGCAGCTTCTACTTCTTATTTCCTTATATCCAGTGTTCATATTTTCCCTTCCTGCAATCATTCTATTTCCACTCTCATTTTTTCACTTCTTTCTTCTTCCATGTCTATTTTTGTCTAAAGTCTACTTTTGATGAAACCAGGAAATTGTCTCCAGACTCATCCACAACTTTTGTATGCTTCACTTAATCTTTCTCAATCTGTATGATTCTCTCAATCTTTCATTATAAATAATCAAATCAGGTTTTTATACTTATATTCAATTTGTTGGCCATGAATGCATATGGATAGACTTATACTTCAACCATTATTAATACTAAATTGAATTTTTTCTGTGCAGATACTCAATAGTATCCATCTCATTTGTTCTTGAATCTCCAAGGGACCAATGATTTTTTCCATACTCTCTCATTTGTTACTATCTATCTATTCATTATAACCTTTTGTAATAATTAATTTTGCACATATTCAGAAAATTGCATAATTTTATTCAAAATTCATTTCTAGTCTTCCATTGTGATAACTTAATTGGAGCTATAACCCTATTTTTGTTCAGTTTATGTTTTGACAGGTATTTTAACCTTTTCATTGATAATTAAAACTACAACTTCCCTTTTCTGGATAAATTCATTTACTTCACAAAATCAGACCCCTTCATTCAGATCTAATAAAGCTTTTCCCTTTCTTAATTGTGCACCCCATGAATTTTTATTTGTATTTAATTTCATTGAATAATTCATGCTCTTTAGCATTTCCATTCCAAGACATATGTGATAGTCATCACAGATAGATCATAAACATTGACCTCTACTACCCCTAATGGCTACAGTCAATCTAGACTTTTACACACTGCTTTATAGCAGAATAGAAGAGTAGTTACCAGGCTTAGTAACACCACCTGCAGCATTCTCTTCTAATAAACAGTTCTGGCATATTTGGAAAAGTATACAGCAATTACAGTTAAAGTAACCATAACTGGGTTTTTTTCCTATTCAATTTTTCCACATTTTATTTTAATTAACTTTCTCAAATGCACAAGGTTTTTGAAATTAATTACTGGGCCAAGATTCAAGATAATACTAGATAAACTCAAAATATAGAAGGACCATCCATGCTGCTGTTGATTTTGTTTTTTCAGGACATACAGTTTACTTGAAAAGAAATCCTCTACCACGTGGGATTTTAGCAAAGGGTTTATGAAAGATCTGTTTCTCTCTCCAGCATCAAACAGGAAGAAAAAAAAATGCACAAGCAGAAGGACATATTGACAAACTGAAGCAATTAGAATTAAGACACACATAACCCAGTTTTTGACATAGGTCACGAGATTAAAGTGATTTATAATCAAAGATTTTTTAAGCTTTTTGCATGTCCACAGAACATGATAAAAGGTCCCTTCATGTTGTTTGCATTCCCAGCAAAGATTTGAAGTACCTTTAGACAGTTTCTCCTATGACAAATACAAATGATACATTTTATTAAAAATTCCCTTTAAGGAATCAGCTTCAGTTCTTTCAACCACATATTCTCTCATTGATCCATTTGTATGTTATAGCCAAAGGTATCAGCCCATTTTGTCACACATTCCTTCATTTGTTTGACTTCTGTCTCACATTTCAACAAAAGTTTAAACGTTTTAGCATGATGTGGGCATCACTAGCACACAATTTATTTCAAACTCAGTCTTACTTTGGTCATAATAATAAGGTATTTTATCCACTTTAAATCTTTCTTATAATTATAGATAAGAAAAACATTGGCATGAATATCTTCTGTTATCAAATCTATCAGATTTCCTCTTGATTTCATCTTAGAGAACAATAGAGTTGGAAGAGACCTTGGAGGTCTTCTAGTACAACCTCTTGCTCAGCCAGGAGACCTTATACCAGTGATGGCAAACCTTTTAGGCAATGAGTGCCCAAGCTGCAAGATGTGTACATGCGCATGCGCAGCAGAGACCCAAAGGCCAACTGGCTGGTGGGAGGCTGGGTATCCCAATACCGGCAGCTCTGCAAGAGGTGAGATTTTTTTCTTTCGTGAGCTTGTTTTGTTGCTTGCAGAGAAACTTCTGTTTCCCTGCAAACAATAGTGAGAAACATCACAGAGAAACACGATGGAGAGCTGGGGCAACAGCGTGTGTGCCCACAGAGAGGGCTTTGGGTGCCACCTCTGACACCTGTGCCATAGGTTCATCACCATTGCCCTAAACCATTTCAGACAAATGACTGTCCAATCTCTACTTTAAAATTTCCAGTGATGGAACACCCACAATTTCTGGAGGCAAGCCATTCCACTGACTGATTTTCCTTTCAGGAAATTTTTCCTTAGTTCTAGGTTGGATCTCTCCTTGATTAGTTTTCATCCATTGTTTCTTGTCCTGCCTTAAGGTGCTTTGTATAATTCCCTCCAAAAAATTCTAACACATTACAGTAAATTTACATTTGTCTTCCTATAAATACTTACAAGTCACAAAGTCAGGCAAAACCTGAATTTGCATTTATTCCATACTTTAAGGATAGACCATCTAACATAATGATTTTTAAAATCTATACTTTAGCTCTATCAAACCCTGGAAATCCATTCCATTCAAATCTCAAATCGTTATAGATCCGATGACCTTCTATTTCTTAACAACCACTTTTTCCTCAAATTAAACAACTGGCAGCAAAATAATCTTGTAAACCCAATCCTCCTCTTTCTTTGCATCTTATAGCACCTTATATTTAACTTGTGTTTTTTCCCCCTTGTCATATAAATGTATCTATTTTTCTGTCTTTGGTACATCACTTGTCAAAACAGGTATTGTCTGAAACAAAAATAACATTCCAGATAAATAATTCATCTTCATCACAGACATTCTACCCCAACAATGATAATTGTGATTTGTCCCATGTTGGCACATCAAATCTATTTGCTTTTTCAGGAAGATGATAGAAATATCCAGATATATAAGCTGGGCCAGAATATTGTTTTAGCAAAAATTTAAGTCAGCAAAGTCTCAGACAGGCCTCAAGAGAGACACAGCCAAGTTTCAACCAAGACACTAGATCAGTGCAGCAGTTAATCAAGAGATATGAGAATGGCTTTCAAAAACTTAGACTGAATTTCTTCCAGAATAGAATTGTCCTTGTGCACAGAATTATACACCATAAGAAAGACTGACCCTGAGTATACCCATATCTAAAGAAAGTCTACCAAATCCTTGCATCCTTCTACCAAATCCTTTCCTTGACTGAGAAAGATTTCCTTTTATGCACAAGCAGTCTTTGCCCAATTACTTTACAGTGGAATGATCTCAGCAGGTTATTTCAAGCTTGGAGCTACCTCCATTCAAGACACTGACATTGCCTTCTGTAGCTGTTCGCCTCCATCACAGCAGGAACAGCAATCGCTCTTTTGAAAAGCTGATGTCATCATGTCAGTGCAAGAGCAGAGCAACTAACGTTCCTCTGCCTTGCAGATAATGGCATAACATTTAAGTACCTATTACAACATGTTTGCTGCAGAAGAGATAACAAAGACTCTTTATTGTGCTTTCAATACAATATTGATCCATAGATACATTGAAAAACTTAAATATTGGCAGTCAAAATGCCACAATTTAAAACATAGGCATGCGCGTTATGAACTTGGTCCATGATTGCCAATTGAGAAATTTGGCTGATCAGGGAAACTCCACTTCATAGCCAAGAGTCAAATTTCTATAATGTACGGATTTAGATACTGATGGAAAACATCCCCAGAGTCCATTGTCCATTTTATGTCTAATTTTCCAACATTTCCCAAGTGTTAAAGAAACAAAAATAACAAAGGCATACAGGTATACCTAGTCTTATTATTACTGCTAACCAGTGGTGGAATTTTTTTTAACTACTGGTTCTATGGATGTGGCTTCATGGACATGGCTTGGTGGTCATGTGACTGGGTGGGTGTGGCCAACTTGATGTCACTCATGTCACAGGGCACTTCGCCTTGCCTCCTGTGACCATTGGGATGCTTCAACGGCTAAGTATGAAAAACAGTCATAAGTCACTTTTTTCAGTGCCATTGTAATTTTTAATGATCACTAAATTAACTGTTGTAAATCAAGGATTACCTATACAAAAATACAAAAAGCTTCTTTGCTTGCAAAAAGCTGCACTAAATACTAATCATTAGATTTAGAAATACCTGCAAGCCAGAGTTACAGATCAGGCAGGGTGCCAGAGCACCTTGAGGAATTAAAATAGTTAAAATGCAATGATAACTATTAACAGCCAACTCTTGGTCATAAAGTGAAACTCTTTATCAGAGAGGTCATTTAAACTCTCTGGGCACACCCTCAGAGAAACAATTCTTAGATCCATTTGCACCACTTAAAGCTGGTCTCACTCACCTCATAAGATATCCTAAAAAAAATCATCCAGATTTAAAGAAAGATCACATGCTACCGAGAAAGGCAGTAAAAAAAACAGTGCCAAGCTTGCATCCTGCTTCTTGAAAGTACACCTCAAAAGGACAGTGTGAAGAATCACTAAAGCAGTGAAGGAAGACGCCCTTCCCAGATAGAAAAAGAAACCATGAGGCAGGACAAAATTCAAACACAATACAAATGATTATTTTAAAACTAAAGCTATAAGCTCATTGCCAGAGCTCACACCTCAGGCAAACTCAAGTGTAAACACTTGAGATAAGCCTAACTACAAAGAAAGCAATTAACACTAGAATGAAGCAAAGGAGTAGCTATTGCTTGTTAAACCAATTATCAGAACAAATAGACACAGACATAGACTAGCCAGATTTCTGAAACTGATTCTTTTCAGGAACAGAGATTAACATTTTCCCTTCCAAACAAAGCTGAATAGGGAAAATTATCCCATCAATAAACACAGAATTAAACATCACCAAGCACAGAATTAAACTTCACCAAAGTTACAATGTAATAAGGGGAGAGGCGGTTTCTGTAAGCAAGGCAATAAAGATTAGGCTAGAAACAACCGCCTTGTTTACAGGATTAACCTTGTAAAAGTTAATATTTACAGGATTTACCCTATTAAGTGGAAAAAACAAAAGGAAATTTCTTCTATTAACAGGTTCTCCAAACTACTTATAATTGTTACCACCTGTTCTATAGAACCAGTGCAAACCAGCTGAATTTCACCTCTGGATCATAGGCAGTTACAGATAGATCTCTGATTCCCTCTTCAGAAGAATGACTAATTAAATTATGCCTCCCACAGAATAACTTTGCATGCAAAAAAGAAGGATTTAATTTTAAGTGGAAACCATTATAAGATTATTATTTCATTTACAGAATTGTGTTGCATCCAAAACTGAATTTTAGAGTTCATATCTTAGTTTAAAGTACATGTACACTGTTCATTTACCTTTAAAAAAAGCTATCCTCAATATTTCTAGCAATTTGAAGTGGATTAACCAAGCACTATTTTTGCTTAAAGTTGAACTCTCTTTGTTACAAAGGTATGGGAAGCAGGAGTCAGTAAACTTAAATCTAATTTCTGGATAAATATCTTTACGTACTAGTGAAAACTACATCATAATCCTATTGGATTGACCCATCCGGCAGACAACTACAAGTCTTCTTGAAAAATAGCAGTCTAAAGAAACTGAACTTCTATGGTTTTTCCAGTGATGCCACCCTGGTGATGCCAACCATAGAGTCAGAGCAAAATACATCAATACCAGGGCAAACATCCTAGAAAGTCAAATAGAAAATGGCATCAGCAATAGCAGTTAGATTTATATATCACTTTATAGTGCTTTCCAGCCCTCTCTAAGGGGTTTTACAGAGTCAGCCTATTACCCCCCACAATCTGGGTCCTCATTTTACCCACTTCAGAAAGATGGAAGGCTGAGTCAACCTTGAGCTAGTGGGATTTGAACCGGCAGACAGCAGAAGTACTGCTCTACTGCAGTTCTGCACTCTAACCACTGTGCCACCAAGGCTCTGAATGCTGCTTTGTCTCTTTATATAATTGCAAATAACCAAAGTTTAATGCTGAAGTCATCCTCATTTATTTTATTTCTTTATCATATCACAGTTCCCCCATCCAGGAGAGCTTCATCTGTAGCTCAGTTTAATGCTGTCCCTTCAGCTGTCCTGGAATGGAAAAGCAGAAAACCCCATATGAAACCCTATACTACCCCTGTGATATGAATGCCATAGAAAGCATGTTCTTCAATATTACAGGTTCTACAGAGACTTTCACCGCTAGTTGATTATCCCCTCTTTTTAAAAAAATTTGCAGGGTACTCTGATGATTTATATTGAATAATCAAGATAATTTTATTTGTCTATAATAGCAAAACATTGCTACATTATGTGTAAGCTTTGCCCACAAATGATACCAAGAGTTCTTGTTATTAGGGGATAGTTTTATGCTGTTCACTTTATTGAATGGAATTTTGTTAGTCAATGACTTTTATCTAGCAATAGCATTTAATACCGCTCCACAATGCTTTACAGCCCTCTCTAAGCAGTTTACAGACTCGGCATATTGCCCCTCCCCCCCCAACAATCTGGGTCCTTATTTTATTGACCTTGGAAGGCTGAGTCAACCTCGAGCTGGTCACAACAGAGGTGTTATAAATAATAAAATGGATATAGAATCCTTGCAGCCATAATAAATCTCCACTTTTATTGTTAAATCCTATAAGATAATACAGTATTCATATCTTATCTAATTAAGTCCAGTCAGGTGAAAGCAATGATCCTACAGTGGCCTTGAATCTGTTTTCTAAAGGAACCTGTCAAATCTCCGTGACCGAATACCACCTGCTACACCTGCTGTTCCTGCTATAGGATCTGCTTTTGGTTGGCTGGATTAAATCTCATTGCAAGATGTCCCACTGTGGATGACAACACCTTTGCATGCTATTCAAAACTGTAGAGAGCAGACTTCCGTGCAGAGCTGTTTATGTCTGTCTCCCTATTTTTTTTAATAATTTCATATTGACGTAGCATGGCATTGAGGCTGTGATCCAAGTATCATTTTGCTCCTACCAAACCAACTATCAATGTTTCTAAAAATGTCACTAGTGTTCATTGATCTCTTTTTAAAGCCGGGAAAATTAGACCAAGGCTTTTTGATGACGAGAGGAGAAAGAGGTTTTCTAATAAGACTTTTTCTGAGATCTCCTACTATTGTGACTTTGTTTTATGTCATCAAAATACAGTATATTCTCATTTCCTCCTCTCTATCCATGGAATTCTCCACTAAGATGCTCACATGGATGGAAAGGAAAACTTATAAGGCAGGCATTTGTGAGTACATGATGAGAGCCAGGGAAAACCCACCTGCATTGTCTAGAAATTTGTCAGTGTGACAGTACACATTTGTTTGTGCTCCTGTATCTTTAATGTATACTATGGTGATATTCAGCTTGAAAGTACTTGGATATATACATATTAAAATGGCACAAGATAAGAAAGGCTGTTTTAGGTTTTCCTAAAGTTTGTCAAATATTGTAAACTGATGGGATTCAGATGCCTGCCCAGATTTTCCAGGAAAAAGGACTTAGGATCAAAGCAGAAAACTCAGGGAAAATAACTACTCATGTTCTAATTGCAGCGAAAAGGGCACTGTTCTAATTATTAGGAAAGAGCCTGTATAATGTTACCATGGAATTCCATGATATAACCACAGACGGTATATTATAGGCAGTGGAAACAAAATATCACGAAGCTGACAAAGATAATATGCTGAAAAAGTTGGATTTTTTTCCCCCCTAATTGAACATTATGCCAAACTAGAAATATTTTCATTCATAAAAAGGATAACTATAGGGTAAAACAGAAGCTTTTATATGTTGGCATGGTATATCCTTAATAAGCAGACAATCCCCACCCCAGCCATGTTAGAAGTTTGGTTTTCCAGGAATACACAAAATCAAATTTGTATGTAGTCACAAAGACGTTTGGAGCAAGGTTTATTTTTAAAAAAAAGAAATAAGGGAGAAACAAAGGGGGGAGGGAGCAAAAGAGGAGGGTGTTGAAATATTTGGAGCCACCATGTTTTTAAGTGGTGACAATGCTGTAAGTAGAAGATTGTTTCCATTCATAGCCAGATGAAAGTCAGATGGTTCAAATGGTTATTATTTGATTGGTTTATTCATGGCTTCTCTGGTTGCAGCTTTCCAACTGTATGAGCATCAGAGTCCATAGGAAAAATTTCCAAAACTAAATGTAATGCTATATTCCAAGACAATTAACAGCAGAAGGAAACAGTGGACTTCCAGGAAGGAAAATTAAGATTAAGCATGAAGAAAAATTTTGTTGATAAAAAGCTTAGCCAAAGCAACATTAACAGGGGAAGTTGTGAAGATGGAACACATCTGCAAAAGAATCTTTAGATAAGGGTGTAGACTGCATTCCTTTAGAGGGAATATTTCAAGGACATTTGCTAGTGACCAACCTCCCAAATTCTTTTTCCTTTCTGTAAGACCGTCATACTCTCTTTTCCGTTTCATTTCTTCAGATAGCTTTTATGAAAGATAATTCCTAAAATTAATTCCTAAAATTAAGACAATTAATTGGCAATGCATTTTCCTAACTCTATTATCTATGGCTGACGAAGGTGCACTTCTTCATAGAAAGTGCGCCTTAGTCTGCATTATTTTAATAGGTTAGTTTATCTATTTGATGATACAACTGTGTGAAGAATCTCCTATGTACATTGTCTGGGGAAATATACAATGTATATAGTACATAATGAGTGGCTTTATGGAGCAAATATCATGAGCTCTTTTTTTTTAACTAGTCATGAAACTGGAAATTAACTGAAAAACTTCATAGGATATTTCATTGCTCTGTTAACATAGTTTACAGCAAGAATCAAATTAAAGATAATTTACTAAACAATGCAAAGATGAGAAAAATCACAATGAACCCCTTTAATTCTTAACTCCCCCATTCCCCCAATCTTTCAGAAATAAATGCAACTAAATATTTTCCCAGTGAAAGAACTAAAAATTAAAAATGGGCAGTCGCTATTTTAAGGCTGCCCTTGTACTAATCAAATGGTGTTTTCTGACAACTGCTAAGAACATGAATGCGATGAGCTGGATCAAAAGTCTCAAAATTCTAAATTTATTAGAAGAGGAAAGAGTGGGAGAACATCTACTCTTAAAAGAATTAAACTAATCATACTGGTATCTAAATAAGCCACCTGAAAGAAGAATTCCCTATTAATGAAGGACCCCATGCAAAAATTCTACACCAACTTCAAAGTACTTCTGGGTGTGTGTGTAGGGGAATGGAAATGATAGTGGTGTTACTCAAAGTGTAAAACCTCTTTGAATTGGTGCATTTAGTTTCACAGATAATTATATTAATCAGAAAATTGCATGCAAGTAGTTATTTAGGGGTTTGGTACTGGAAACAAAATTTCCTGTAAAAATAGAGTAACACTCTACATACTCTGAAAATTATTGGGAAGAAGTAACTTCTTGTGCAAGAAGAACTTGTGCAAGCACAGCATTTCCGTTATTCATTAAAGCAGCCTGTCTTTTTATGATCTTATATGTGAGCCTGAAAAATAGTTGTGGCTGCTTTAAGAGTCATATTAACTTCAGTGAGTCAATGCCTAAAAGCAAGCAATGGCTTTTTAAAGGTTTTTCAGAGCCTGTATGAGGCTCTTTAAAGAGTATAAGACTCATCTTGAAGCTGACTGGACACCAGTACACTGCATCCCACTTGCAATCTATCCTGCATTCAACAAACCAAAGCAGAGACAAGAGTTTACAATCTCCTTCAGAAGGCATTTTGAAGATAAAAATCACTTGTCTTTATGCCAACAGCCATGCACTTTGAGAAAGATCACACTGAAGTGTCTCATCTGGTGCAATTACCTAAGTACAATTACCTAATTTGTGAGGGCTGAGAATGTAGGAAAGATGGATTGTGACTTCCTAGCTTATTGTATGTTATCTTGATCTCAGCCTGTCTTAACTTATGTTAGCTGGGTAGATTCAGACAACACTGACTATATTGTAACATCATTCATTGATATTCCAGGACTTAAATAAAACTATGGAATACAACTAGATTTAGACAAGTCAATTCTTACACTTGATCTTAGATGAAAGGTCAAGAAGCCACACAAGACACAGTCAACTATTGTCCAAATAGAAATACCCCTAGTTATCAGCTGCACATGTTCTTGGAGGAGATTTATTACCTCAGTCTAGGTTGTAGCCCCATTTTGGTGCACTGCCAGTCATTTCATCCTGATAGATAACCATTTGTTGGAGAGAAACAAAGGAGATATGGCTCTATTGATCCTTTTTTAAAAAAAATTCCTTGGTAACTTTTGGTTCTATTGTCCATATATTCCTGACCCACCTTTCTGAGTTTGAATTGGGGACATGATATTGCAGTGATTCTGCTTTCTGAGGGCAGCCTCAGGGATTAATCCTGAATGATTGTGTTCTGGACCTTGGTGCCATGTTGTATGGCAGGGGTGTCAAACTGTCAGCCCTTGGGCCCTCGGATGCATCATGTGCTGGCCACACCCACACCCAGTTTAGCGAA
>JANHFJ010002209.1:198021-213216 GCA_032468195.1 Cerberus rynchops
GGGGTGGTGGGATCTCAGATATTTGAGTTGTCCCTGCTTAAATGAAAGACACGGAGCCCAGAAGCCTTCAGTTTTCTGCTGCTCATCACCCGACTGAGTGTGCAAGAGTGCTAGAAGGCCATGCCTTGATGCATACATCAAAAGCTCCTTTTGGGGACAGGGCCTCCTATGGACCCCCCTGGATGCAGCTTCTCAAGACTTCTTTCTGCAGGGAGATTATTTTTGCCCGTCCCAATGCAAGAATGGTTGCAGATAGACCCATCCCCCACTTCTCTGGTGGGGTCTCAGAGAGAACCACATGACTGTCATGCTCCCACTTACACATTCTTTTAATGTGTGAGAAGGAGGTTGCGTCAAGAAATGTGTAGCATTTGCTCTTCCCTGTACAAGTGGTTTCATCCTTGGTTGTTAGATGTGTTGCTAAATGCTCGTTTTTATTTTAGGGTGCCGTGGCTCTCAATTGCACTGAACTCTATCATGCTCAGCCTGCATTGGACCCATTAACTGGCCTTCAGACTTGGTTTCAACCCTCATTTGCTTAACTGTAATCTGTTCACCATTGATGATGTATCCAAACAGTTTAAACTACAAATCATAGTTTACAGAGGATCACAACTAGATGTAGAGGGAAAAAGGGAAGGACCTTGGAGGCAAGAGGGAAAAACCAGTTACCAAGGTAACAGTTAGATAAGTGGGGAATGAGCCCACTGGGGAAAACATCAGACAAGCCCCTCCAAAGTTCATACAGAACCAAAAATTCATTCAGAGTTGTAACGTTCTGTTCCCAAAGCTGTGAGTGACAATAATTGTAGTCTTGACCTAGATGGCATGGCTTTCTTAACCAGGTCTATCTAGTGGGGCGACCCTGGGTTTGAGAAAACCAACCTCTTGGTGGCTTCCTGTAGTAGATCCCTCCCAACTGCTCTGTGGGTTGCAGCCAATCTGGAAACTGACCTTGAGATGGAGTTGACAGGTTGAAAACTGGTGAGCCATTCCAGCGTAGAAGGTCTGGCATCCAGTGTCAGCTTTCTTAATACCTTCCGGGTTCAGACGGTGCTCTCAATCTTTAACGAACGTACCACACCGTCTTTAACGAACATACCACACCGTAACAGGGATTTGGAAAATCTAAACAAATTAAGCTCCATAGATTCATTCTTTGGGATCCTTCCAAGACTTTTAGCAATTCAGAGAAGACATGCAGACTCACTGTTTACCTTGAAGCTTTACTGGCAATTATAGAAGAAAGAGAAACAAAAGCTTATTTAGCACCCAAGTCCTGGGAGAGGCACAGCAGTGACTTAACTCTGTGTTCTTCTACCAACAATGGCTTAGTCACGGTCAATTTCTTCCACACATCATTCCCAGCTTATTCTACCGATCAATAGATGGTAACCCTTTCCAAGTTTTCAACCTGGATTGGCTCCAGGTTGAAAGATGGCGAACGGTTGTGACTTACTACTTTGCTACAAAAGGGACCGTCAAATCCTATGAAATTCCTTCTTATCTCCTCTTTGTGTATCATTGGCAGAAACGTGCATGGGAAAAGATAGCTGTGAAGTGGCAAAAAAGAGAATTAAGTTCCTTCATTTTTGTCCAGGGATATCCTTGGGAATAAGTCGAAAAGAAGGACTTAAAAACAGGCAAGAGTTTTGTTTACACAGTTGCAGCCCCCATTTTGAATTCTGACACTTTCTGAAGACACACCTGATTTTTAGGTTCTTCAGTCTTAAGAGCAAGCCACCCACTTTGGCTAATCCTGAAAAACTTGGACGGGGGCAAACAAGGGTTAATACTTCGATGGAAGGTGAAGAGGAAATATCAGGATGTAGGTTTGGAAGGCAAAATTAGAAAACATAGAAGGTGACAAAAAGCACTTCCGTGTTGTTGCAAGAAAACTGCCTTCTATGCCATCTTCAGAAATCAGCTTGACTCGAAAGAAACAGCCTTTATCACAATAAGCTGTCTTTCCCACTTTGCCTGGCACAATCACAACTATTGTTACAATCATTAACAAGGACTTTAAATGAAGAAACAGAGGGACTGGGATTAAAACAGTGGGGAAACATAGATTCCCAACTCATTTGTTTCCTTAGTTTGCTCATTTAAGATTTGAACGTTAAATAATTCCAGACTTCAGATCCTGCCTCATCTAGGTTGGGAGACTTTTCTGAAGACCACCCATCTGCCAGATCTTTGGGATCTGTAGGTCGAGATGCCAGTCATGGTAGGTGTCAGAAAAAGAAAATAATTCACTTGACTGACTCAAAAGCTTGTAGACTTTCATGTGCCTCTTTTTCACAGCACTGCAGCTTGTTGAGAAGACATTGTTTGGTTGTCTTCTACACTTCTGAAGAACCACCTCCAGACCAGCCTGGTCTTCAAAACAGGTTAAAATTCTGTATATGGGTGTTTCTCTTTCAGCGGGACACATTCTTAAGCTCTGGTTTATGGATGAACAGTCTCATCCACGAAGATTCGAGTGCTTCAGATCTATTCCTACTTTTAAACCTCGTGATCTTGACCTGGGAGGTCAACCAATATCTTCTTCCCCAGCAAGAGCAGAAACCTAGGGACCATAACTGAGAGTGAAGAGCAGATTTGGCTTCCTCTGTCACCTGCTGTGGGGGACCCAAGCCCAGAAGGCTCTTCTCCATCCTGCAAAACCACCTGAAGCTTGGTGGACTGTCTTGACAAAGTTCTCACAGTGGTATCTGCGACTTTGGATTAAGGAAATACCTGAAGGCAAAGTCTATGCATTTTTTCCCATGTCTGTTCAAAAGTCCTGGGAGGTCTGTTTGGTGGAAGAGCTGGCCAGCAGGTGGCACATTTACCCCAAAAAGAGGACACAAGATGCCACTAAAAACTACTAAAGATTTTAACATTTTAAACGTTCTGTTGGGATGGAAGAAACCTACAAGAAGAGGCCTGGTTAAAACTGGATGCATTGGAGTTCTTCGACCATAGGATCATGACTGACTCCTCCTTTCTCCTTCTCCTTCTCCTTCTCCTTCTCCTTCTCCTTCTCCTTCTCCTCCTCCTCCTCCTCCTCCTTCTCTCTGACAAACCAGCCTGGAGAATTCTGGAAGCTGAAGCCCATACAGCCTTAAGTTACCAAATTTGAAAAAAAAAAACCCTCTGTCTTAAAATGTAGACCTCCTGCATGCTGCAACTATCACTCCATCATCATAATTGGAGAGTCCAAGTACATAGCTATTTTTGGTACAATGAGCGTGCGAGTTGCTCTTTTGCTTTTTGGTTAGGAACTTCTTCTCACACGTGGATCACTCCTTTTGAGACCATTATGAGTTCTCCTTCACAGGACATAAAGATCTGCAGGTTGATTGAATGAGACTTTTCAAGGATTCCTTCACCCCGTAAGGGTCATTTCTGGAGTTCCATGCCAAGACGTTCCGCTCCTTTTGCTCAATCTTGTGAGGAAATTGAAGCCTGTGATTGCTCCACGTTATTTATTTTATTTATTTATTTCAGTTTCCGGGTTCTTTCCATTTCCCTCCCCCCCCAAAGCTTTATGCAAAATTTCCCACAGAGAGCATTCGTCCAGGCCCATCAGGTTGAGGTAATAAATCACCTGTCATTTTTATTCAGATGAAGGAAGAGAATAAATGGGAAGGGTGGAGGAAACTGGGGTGTTGGTGGTGGTGGAGGAAACAGCCTGAGAATTGGTTGCAACATTTAATATTTGGGAGATGGGGGACCATTGGCACAGGTTGCATGTGCCATTCCTTGGGCAAAAGAAGTGAGAACATGGCCAGTCATGGCGTGAAGACTAAGTATTCACTTAGGCCAGGGGTGGGCAATTATGTCTTCTTCATGACTCGTGGACTTCAACTGGAATTCTGGGAGTTGAAGTCCACAAGTCTTCAAGTTGCCAAGATTGGAGACCCCTGGTATAGGGTTTCCTGCCTAAGCAGTGGGGTGGACTAGAAGACCTCCAAGGCCCTTTCCAACTCTGTTATTCTATTCTGTTCTGTTCTTGCTGGAGCTAGAAGAAGCTTCCCAAATGGCTTTGTGCCTAATGCTGGACTAAAACCCAGAGGCTTCCTTTTTCTAGCCTGCTGTCTTAATCACTGCACCAAACTGGCTCCCCAGTTAAAGATATAGATGCACAATTTCCTTTAGTCATACATCACTATTCACCTAGAATAGCAACAGTTCTTTTACATTAAACTTCTTCACTAAAGCCTACACTGAGCCAGATTCAGAATTCAGTTTTAAAATATGTTCAAATATATGACATATAAAATTGATTGATTTTTAAAAAAATTTAAATTTCTTAATCGTAATTTTTAAAGGATTAGCCGTGGATTTAATTGTTTTAATATGATTTTTAATGAATTTTTATGTTTCATGTTTTATTGACGGCTGTACACCGCCCCAAGTCCCTCTGGGAAAGGGACGGTCTATAAATCCAATAAATAAATAAATAAATAAATAAATGTCAAAAACAACTTTTATTTATCCTAGATCCCAATAAAACCCTAGCAGATACTGTGTCTTAGATAATGAGGTAAAATTTACTAATTTTTATTATAGTGGAATCACCCCTGTCCTTGGATTCTTCCCAGGATTTTTTTTTCCCAAAATCCCCATAAGAGGCTTTTTTTCTCTTTTGGTCTAAAATCAATGTATTATTAGATGGTAACCTCAATCTCCTATATTAAAATCATACTTGAACATTCTGCATCATAGAGATTGAAACAGTTTCTCATTTTTATCTGTCTCGTTAGCCTATATTGTGGAAGTCAACTAGTTCCTTACAGTTTTCAGTGTCTTTGTTTTATGTAACTTATGCATGCATATTAAATTGTTGTATTGGACTCTAAAACAATACATAGGCAAGTGGGATATTATTTGCTAATAGTAAATATTTGCTATTAGCATTACAGCACTAGACCAAGATGCAGCTTTTGTTTTAAGTAACTTGCTGAGAAATTAATGGGATAGTATTTTGAGCAACAAATGCATCATGGATAGTACAATTATGCTTACTTCATACAATTCCAAAGTATAAATAAGGACATAAGTACATTTAGTTCTCTTAGCATTTTACACCTTAAATGTTTGATTAGCCATTGGGCATTATAGATCAGAAACCATTTCATGCAGTTATCTATTAAAAATATATTCAAGTTAAATAATTAAATCTTTTAAATTGTCTTACTTTTGATTTAAAAGTAAAAAAAATGTTTATGGCCTTATGGTAATTTTAATTCTAGAATTGATACATTGAAAGTTAACTTACCTAAAATATGTTTACATAATTATATAGACTTGCTTAAAAAATTAGCATTTAACTTTCTTTTTTCTTCTTTTCAGCCTGACTAAATATATAGTGTTACTATGTTTAACTAAATTTTTGAAGGCTCTAGGATTGTTTGAATCCTATGATCTCTTGAAAGTAGTTCATCTTGTACAATTTATCTTCATTGTAAAACTTGGGTGAGTTGACTTTTGTTTTTGTTTTTCAGGTCTTGTTATTATCATTTATTTTCTATCTAAATGCTTATGGAGATTTTCTGACATCCAGGTCATAGCTGTCCCAGAGATGCGTTTTCAAGAGGTTTGGAGCTGAAAAAGCTCCTTAGATGAGAAGCAAAACCTCTTCAAAGAAAAACAAGAATACCCACGTGCCTCTTGAAAAGGCACCTTTGGGACATTTGTATCTAAACATTTTTCCTGGGGGAAGTGGTCATCATTTTAGACTCGTTGAGATCGTAGAACTCTTGAAAATTTATGGAACCCTGTTACCAAGCATACTCCCTTATTTTAATTCTTTTTCATAGCTATCTCTAGTCACTGTTGGAGTCAGTCAGGTCACTGTAATTAAATACATTTTATTTTGTCACAAAATGTCTGCAACAGTAGTTTGCTAAAATAATTAGCATCAACTTAGAGTTGAGAGCATTGTCAAAAAAAATATGTTTACAAATTGCTTTTGGTTAATTGGCTAGTAAAAATGTTGCACATGTATTTATTTCTACGTATCTTTTAATTAAGTATGTAGAAATAAATAATGCAGAAGTGCTGTTTTTCTGTAGCTTTCTATAAGTCCATATGAATTCCTACATGAAATAAGACTTGTTGGGTTCTAAATTAGAAACAATGGATTTGTCTTATTCTGTGAAATGAATGCTTTAAAATGCCATAGCCAAATTTACAGGATATATAAATTTAATGTAGACACTGATCTTTTTTTCTAAATTGCAGTCATTGACTAACAGGATTTTGTATTTATACAGATCTGCAATTTTTACGATTTTGATTCAAAAACCATTTTCTTCTGGAAAACCAGTAACTAAGCATCAGGTCTGTAGAACTTTGATTACAGAGATCATGTTTATATGAACCTGTTTAAAGGAATTTTTAAAGTATCCAGACAAGATATGTATATGTATTGATCAAAACATAGCATATGGAATTAGAATGACGTAATGCTTATTTCAGTTGGAAATCAATTGTAGTATTGCAGAAAGTGCCCCAAAATTGTATTAGACCATAGGAAAGATTCAATATATTTTTCATGATTTGCATTGAAAAATGCATTTTAGAAAGCTTAAAAATATTGTGTGTTACATATTTCTGTTTCTGTAATAGTTTATTAAAGTTAAGAATTGATACAATCAGGTTGCCTATTGAAATACATTGAAAGCAAATATTAGTTCTTAGTTATTTGTACTTTGTTATATTTATAGTCTAAGACCAAATGCCATTCTCTAAAGTAACACAAGCTCAATTGCCAGTTCAAGAAATTATATATTAGCTACTATTGCAGGTAGTCGTCAATTTACAACAGTTCATTTAGTGACTGTTCAAAGTAACAATGGCACTGAAAAAAGTGACCATTTTTCACACTTAAAATCATAACAGCTTCTTCATGGTCACATGATCAAAATTCAGACACTTGGCAACTGACTTATATGTATGATGGTTCCGGTGTCTGGAGGTCATGTGATCACTTTTTGAAACCTTCTGTCCAGCAAAGTCAATGGGGCATCAAGATTCACTTAACAACCATGTTACTAATTTAACAACTGCAGTTACTCACTTAATAGCTTTTGCAGGAAAGGTAAAATGGGACAAAATTCACTTAAAAACAATTTGGGGCTCAATTATGATTGTAAGTCGAGGACTATCTGTATTACAGGCAGAAGTGTCATTTAGTTAAAGTATCTTATGTGCCACAACTTTGGGTGGGTCCCAACAATAATAAAACCAAAGCAGCAATAAGAACAACAAACAGTAAAAGCAGTACATCACCAAATACAATTCCCCAGCTCTACCCTTACCCTTTTTCCTAATGCTTAGGGGAAGAGCCAGCTTTTTAAAGCCTTCCTGAAAGCTGAAATACTGGGATCCTTCTAGGACAGGGGTGTCAAACTTGCGGCCCACGGGCCAGATGCATCACACACTGGCCAAGTCCACCCCCATTTTAGCGAAAGAGCAAAAAAGTCATGATTGGTCACATGACGAGAACATGACACAAGTCTGACTCTCCTGTTCAAGAGGAAGTTATGTGCAGTATTTTGTGAGAAAATTTAGTGACAAGTATTCTGAATTAATTTGCTATATATTAATCAATGAATTAGTTCACTCTGGAATTGGGGTTCCAAACTTCATTTTGGTAATGAAGTTATTTTGTTAAGTGAAATAAGGATTGGAATTATCCAGTTCTTTTGGGGGGATAATTTTGGAGATTTTTAAAATGTTTTTTAAAATATTTAAAAACACTGTTAATAGTTCAACAGTGAAAGCTTAACGTGATTTTATGTATTTTTCTCAGGATAGCAGAGTTTGGTGTTGCAGTCCTATAGAACTTTGGCTACTGCAGAGAAAAGAGTTTAATGGGCATCAAATGGCCTCCAAAGTTCTATATTTCTGCCATTGAACTAAAACTGTTTAAATATGAATTGTTGAATTGTGTATTTCAGAGTTAAATAATCTAACAAAACATTGGGTGTGCTTTTTCAGAATTGACTATAAGAATCCTTATGTATTTTTTCTTTTCTTCCAGTGGATCAAAATAATTAAACATGCTGTTATTGGTTGTATAATATCATTCTTGTGGTTTTTTGGCCTCACTCTGTGTGGACCACTAAGGTGGGTTTATCCATGAAAAATGTGATGTACAAATCATGTTTATTTAGGTTAGCCTTGTCCGGTCCTACAGAAGTATTAAAACAAAATTTCCACCCCAGCCAGCTCAAATTAGCAATATTTGAACCCAGTCACAGTAAAAAGCTAAACTAAGGTTGCAATACAATATCTTTAAATAGACTGAGATGCCACAAATGTCCAAGATTGTAGCATCCATTTCCTGGACTGTGAATTAAAACCTGCATTATAACTCTTAGAGAAACTTTAACCTTTTTTCTTACGCCAGTTTGAAACTAGTATATTAGGTCTAGAATTTATTATTCTAGCATTATGCTAGCAAAAACAAAAGTTGTGTTAGCCCAGACTCATCCCTTCAGTGTAATCCTATACTGCTCTTTTCAGAAATTGATCCATTTAGAGATGGAGAAGGAGTTTCTTTGAGGGTAGGATTGAGAAAATATAGATGAAATTCTTAATATGTAGATCATCATTGAACCAGAGAGAGTGGCAGAATTTTATTTCTGTTGTGCCTTGAAAAACTCAGCAGAAGACGTACTATATCCCCCACCCCTAACTATAGACAGATGAGAAAAATGAGATGGTAGTGCAACAACTATTCTAAATTGGTAGGAAGAATTCTAGAATACTGTTTGATGTTTGAGCCTCAGGTTTTCAAATTAGTGTCTTACAATATTACATGCTATGTTCTTCTTTTGCAGAACTGTGTTGATTTTTGAACATAGTGATATTGTTGTCATTTCATTACTCAGTGTCCTATTCACAAGTTCCAAAGGAGGACCAGCAAAGGTATCATAAAAGTTTTCATATTACCTGATTTTTTTGTTGCCAGAAATTATTCAGAGTATTTGTCTCCTTTTATAACCAGCTTCTCCATTTTTTTCCCCAGACTAGAGGTGTGGCATTTTTTATAATTGCTGTGATCTGCCTGCTGCTTTTTGATAATGATGATCTCATGGCTAAAATTGCAGAACACCGTATCCTTTCTGATTTAATAATAGAAAAAAATTTACTGGATGCTTAATCTTAACGAGACTGTTAGCATATTGCAAAAAATGAAGTACTTTATTCTGTTACAAATTGTGCCAAATTGAATTGCTGTTTCTGAAATAAATTTGCTAATATATATATTATTAGTGGTTATGTAATAGCATACATGAGGCATGTTGATTTGTATAAAAAAGAGTTGTTTAGTTGCAAAGTCGTGTCTGATCCATCGCAACCCCATGGACAATGTAAAAAAGAGTATCTAGTTAATTTCCTTAATTTTCTTCTTCCTTGAAAAATAATCATTAATGAGAAAGGAAACTATAGTTATACATTTTTCACTCCTGTAAATTAATGTGATAACAAAAAGATAGTTGTATATTTCTTTGCCTATATACAATGCTTATTGTTTTTTGCCTATATTATACCACTATGCTCTGCAACGAATGTGACATTTTTGTTTTAAAGTGCAAGCAGAATTGTGAAAAATACTGCTTAACCTGCTGTTGTTTCCAAACACAGCAAAACAGAAAGTAAAATAACTTTACTGTAATAGCTTTAACGCTTTAACACTAAAACTGGCATTTAACTGTAATCAGGATTTCTCCCTAATGAAAAAGTGTAAAAAAGCTGACATCCGAAGTGAAAAGGGCCTGATCTTTATAATTCTCTGTTACAATACCTATCCCTGAACCAGACCATTTGAAGCTTTAAAGCAAGGGTGTCAAACTCAAGGTTTGTGGGCTGCATTTTCACTGGCAGAGGGCTGCAGGAGGCCATTGCAGCCAAAATCAGATGCCCTGACATGAGTGATATTTTGCTGGCCATTCCCACCCTGGCCATGTCCACTCCCCCAAGATCAAACACAATCCTGATGCGGCCTTCAGTGAAATTGAGTTTGACACCCCTGCTTTAAAGCAAGAGGTAGTTATTTGAACTTGATGGGGGGGAGGTGGAGAGTGTGGAATATATAAAGATTCAGCATGCTACTGATGCTGCCAAATAGACAATTTAACTTAATGGTTTCATACATAGTTAAAAGCATGAGGACACTTTATTTTCTGCAATATCCCCTGCCAATGTCTGTGGTCAAGGCAGTAATCTCTCAGCCACTCAGTATTGCCTTCTGATTACCAAAAATGACTGGAAATTCATCATTACAGTTCCTCCTGACTGAGGATGCTCATGGAGGGTGGTCAGAAGAATGCTGTTGTCAGTCCAGAAAGCTACTGAGACATTTAGGAAAATCAATAGTAGATCTACATCATAACATCAATTAAGCATCAGGTCAGAGAGCTCCATGCAGTTTGTGAAACCAGCTGTTACCGTGATCATAACCTTCTCTCACCATGGTTGCTGAAAGCACAATTTTCCAACATCTTGTCACAGATAATAGTTAAAAACACTAGTAAAATATAGAAGTAGTGGTCACATAATGACCATTTGTTCAGCAACGGTTGAAAGTTATGCAATTGCTGAACAAATGGTAGTTATGTCTGACAACCATTGTAACACACCTGCAGTCATATGACCAAACTTTGAGTGCTTGAGAACCTATCTATTTTGATAAAATAAATAAATATCTGTATTTAGGACTGCAGGATGCTTCAAAAAGGACCAAGCCAGGAGTTGCTTGGATCAGGGTGGGTCCTTAGTGACTGTTGAGATTTGGTTAATAACAACAGGGATTGCTGTTGCTAAATGATATGGTCACATGACATCCCTTTTATAACCAGAGAACTTGTTGATGTAAATTTCAGTCCCAATTACCGTCATAACTCAAGGATTATTTAAAACAGTTTTTAAAAAATCCTGAAATATCCTGAAAATAGTGGTGCCTACTTGTTGTATACTACCTTGTTACTTTATGAACCTCAGCCTCTCAAAAATATTAAGTCCAGTCAGTAAAATCTTAGCTGGATCATGAATCGCTGTTGACCAGGAATGTACAGTAAATTAGAATCTAAATGATAATTTCTTCACATCGGAGAATTCCTAAGTTGCTCCCATAAATAATTACTACAGTACTGCCTCCTTAAGATATAAAGCACACAATTCTCCTTCAGAGACCATTATTATCTGTAATATAATGAGCTAACTTTCTTAATCAAGATCCAGATTTTAGGCATGTCTACAAATTAGGTTCTTGATAGAAATCATTCTGTTTGCGGCTATAGAACATTACCTTTCGTAAGAATAAAAAATAAGGAACAAGATGGAATTGATAGTGTAAGACTATTCCATAAAGATTTCAGGGTAAAGGTTATAACTCACTTTGAAAACTTTCCCATTAGATTGAAAATGGTTATTTATATTTTAACATATGCATTCTAATAATGTTTCCAATGTGTGTGTTCTATGATCTAAGTTTTTTAAAGACCTATCAACCAATTAACAAAGAAATAGCAGTTACGAACAGCTAATAAAATAACATAACAGCAACGTTTACAAAAACCAAAAGGGGGTGGGAAGCCTGGGAAAATTATATCATGAACAAAACAGTTCAAAAATATTTGCCCAGTTTGTTAAAATTTGCCCAGTTTCTTACTTGTTCCTGTTTTTCACCTTTAAGGCAATAGTTTGTAATTGAATGTTGCTTAGCTTATCCTTCCAAAATCAGATGAAACTCATTTTTTCACTGTAGGGATTGCCTTTCGTTTAATTTCTTTAAGAAAGTAATTAATAGAAATCAGAATGCTGTTCATGTTATGTATTCCTGAATAAGAGAGGGATATGGTCCTGTTGCAGAATTTTCCTGAACTTCAGTTTTTTTTTAGCTGAAGGACATCATGACAGTGCTCTAACCCATATGCTTTATACAGTCATCACTTTCTTAGGAGTTGCAGATCATAAGGTAAATGCTGAATGAACTGTTGAAAATTTAGGAACTTATTCAATTCTTTTAATTGGTTATTGTTAGCAAACATTTTTAAAAAGTAATATTAGTAGTTTCTGCTGAATGATTTCAACTTTTTGGGATATGCACAGTCCTTAAATGTAAGTATTTTTGTAGATGAAGAACATGTTTCAATCATTTTTTACTTGGAGGGAAGTCCCATTGTACTTAGTTAGGGTAGCTTACTTCACAGTAGAAAGAAGACTACATTGTATTGCAACAGCATCGACAAATAATTTTGATTTAATGGGCTCCAATTTGCAATAATTTATTTTGTATTTGTATCATAATGGCAGTATGTTAGGGAACAGAGGACTTGGATTTAGGAAACTGGAAACTTGGATATCATTAGGTACAGCTGTAAGGCATTGACTTTATCAATTCTTTACAGATTTCTGGGCTGTCAATTTTATATGCAATTTTTCATTCTGCTTTCTGAGAAAAATGATGTGTCTATTAATAGAGAGATACTTAAAGAAATATTGAGCATTTGTTTTTTAGAGTGCTAATTGAAGTCTTTTTCTTTCTTTTTTCTTTTGATAGGGTGGTGTAATCTTGCTTGTATTAGCATTGTGTTGTAAAGTTGGATTTCACACAGCTTCCCGAAAACTCTCAGTAGATATTGGTGGAGCCAAACGCCTTCAATCATTATCACATCTTGTTTCAGTTTTCCTTCTCTGTCCTTGGGTGATCATTTTGTCTCTGACAACAGAGGTAATTAGCATCACTCGACTATTAAAGAGCATTCTGATGTCAAAACGTTCTATGTAAGTCATCTTTGTTTATGCAGTTCCTCTCAGAGAGGCAGTTTTGTTTGCTCCATGCCTTTCCCAAAAGAATGAGGATGCCAGGATTGAAACTTCTGCAGTTTCATCTTGAAACATGTTCTCTAGAAGTGGCTTTTTGCACTTCCCTCATTTCCCAAAGGGAACAAAATGGATAAAATAGAAGCACCTCCTGGTTTGACTATCCCACCTTTATCATTTCCTTCAGCATAAAGGTAGGAGGGGGGCAATCAAAGCAGAACCATGTTGACACATCCTGTTCAGGGTAAGGGGAAAAGGTTTTGAAGAGGCAGTTCCTGCAGTGTCACAGCTTGACACAAAGAATACTACAGTAGTCATTAGATAAATTATGAAGGAATAGGTAAATGATAGCATTAGCAATAGCATTGCCAAACTGCTGGCAGCCAGCAATCAGCAGAAGTAGCCTGCAGTACTGCATTCTAACCACTGCACCACCACAGCTCTTCTATTACATAGTAAAGAAGTTAGAAATGCAGCTATAGTACATTTTGTTTCTGAAACTGATATCAAAATTCCAGCTGATTTTCACTACTACAAATTTCATTTTCATTTTTTTTAATAACTCATCAATTTAATCCAATTTCTTGCTATCTTTAAGAACATTGTCTTTATAATTTTATGAATTTTGCTACTTTTTTCCTTAAATATTTTTATAAATCTAATGGGATATAATTAGAAAGTGTATTGGGGTACCTTTGAGTCATTCTTGACTTCTGGGAATTGCCTGGACAAGTCCCTTTATTTTTCTTGCCAAAGTTTTTCGGGAGTAGTTTGCTGTTGCCTAATTCCTAGGGCTGAGAAAGAATGACTGACTTACGGTCACCAAGCTGGTTTTGCGCCTAAAGAGGGACTAGAACTCACGATCTGGTTTCTAGCTTAGTACATTAACCACCAAACTGGCTTTCTAATTGGAAAGTTGATCAGTTAAAATTCTGAATTTACTGTGATGCACAGTACTGTAAAGATTGCTAGAGCAAGTTCTTAGAGATTTGTGTTGAATATTGTGCTCACGGATTTTACTCTGATCTCGCACAAAATTTTCTTATGGTATATATTTATTTATATTAATATACTGTAGGTAGTTATTCTTGAACTGTTAAGAGCTCCTGAGTACACAATGTTGTTTTCAAATCATAAAATGTGTTGATAAACAATGCTAATTTTTGTTTGTTTCAAAAGTAAAAAAAAATACATTTGTTCAATAATGTATAACAATATTTAAATATTTCTGCCTTATTTACATATTTGCATATTTTGATTGCAGAGCAAAGTAGAATCATGGCCTTCCCTCATCATGCCCTTTTTAAGTGTAATCTTTTTCGTCATAATTTTGGACTTCTATGTAGAATCTGTGTGTTTTGTCAAGATGGAAGTATCAAAATGTGCCCGTTATGGATCCTTTCTCATTTTCATTAGTGCTTTAATTTTTGGAAATTTTTGGACACATCCAATAACAAACCAGCTTCGTGCTATGAACAAACCAGCACACCAGGAAACTACAGAGCATGTTATATCTGGAGGAGTGGTAGTCAGTGCCATTTTCTTTATATTATGTAAGTATGACTGATTGGGGGTGGGGAGTGAAATATTATTCAAGACATTTTCATGCATTGATAAAAGACCTTGATAAACACAAAATGCAGTCATTTGCAGTGTTTTCCCAAATACTGTGCTGAAATTTCTAGTTGTAAATCATCATTCTTGCTGCTATAGAAATTTGAGTTTACAAAGAACTGCATTGTTCGTTTTAAAGTAAATCAATGTAACACTAAGACTAACTGTTCTGAACTTAAACTTGTGTACAAGGGCCCTCCCTGTGGGCTATTCTGTTGCCATATGAAGACAAGATCATTAAGTTTGCAGTTCTAGGTTTTTTTAAAACAATTCCTTGCTTCATTTTTTTATAACTACTATCAAATTGTATGAATTATTTTATAAGTGGCTAGTATGATATAAAACTGAACTGATATTGAATAGTCTCAGTCTCTGAAAAAAAACTTTTTAAAATGTGTTTGTATTTCATGTAGATATAGCCTTTTTTTTTCTTTTCAGCTGCCAATATTCTTTCCTCCCCAACACGGAAAGGGCAGAAAGGCACTCTTATTGGTTATTCGCCAGAAGGAATACCACTGTACAATTTTATGGGTGATGCTTTACAACATAGCTCCCAGTCCTTGCCTCGATTTATTAAAGAATCACTGAAGCAAATTCTTGAGGAGTCTGACTCAAGGCAGATCTTTTATTTTCTATGCCTAAATCTGGTAAGCTTATCTTTAAAATAGGAGGGAGAGGGATGGAGAAAGAAAGAAAGAAAGAAAGAAAGAAAGAAAGAAAGAAAGAAAGAAAGAAAGAAAGAAAGAAAGAAAGAAA
>JANHFJ010002209.1:213639-231752 GCA_032468195.1 Cerberus rynchops
GGCAACGATACGAACCTCCCACTAGCACGACGAGATGCAGACTGAGCGGCGGACGCACAGACCAAAGATGGCTGTGCTTGCTCCGCCCCTTCTTGCTACAGATGAAAACGTAATCTATTTTGTGGATAGCCCTCGTACTTTTTGTTATGTGGCATTGAGAATAAAATAGAAGCCTCCATTTAATGTAAATCTCTCTGGAAGGGCCTGCCTTACAATTTCAGACTGCATCTTAATGGAAGCTTCTCAAGGAAATCCCAGTTTCTCCATAGATAACTTGGTAAAAGTAGTTTTGTGTATAAGGACTGCATTTTTTAGAAGTTTCCTAGCAATCAGAGACTAATTTTATTTCTCTGCATTGTCCTATGAATGTTAACTTCACAAAAAATGTATATATCCTTAAGGATCTAAGCTATCCATTTAGTCAACAGTAAAATTAATGACAGTGGTTTACATAACTATGTAAATGACTTGTGAACTAATCTGAAAGGCAGCTGATTTTGAAACTGATGACAGAATTCAAAAGCATTAGGTGATATGGCACAAGACGTTCATAGGATATAAAGAGGGGAAGGAAACGCTAAAGTAAGATTGTTTGATTCCTTTCCATTAATTTTGTATGTTCCTAGATAGTATCAGTCAGCTTCATCCAGGCTTTGTACTCCAAAATTCAGAATATGCTGTGTTAACCAAAAATTGCAACTGCTAAAACTGTTCAAGAAGAAGCAGTTCTCAGTGTGCAGAATCGATTGACTTGGGAGTAGCACTTACTTTCTGTTTCCTCTTGGAAATAGGGTGCTGTTTTGTTCTCTTAGCTGGTTCCTTGACCACATTGCCCAACCATTGTTAAAAGCCTTGTTTGAAACATTTTTGATCCTGTCTTACACTGTGCATTTTAAATGTTCAGGCATAAAATTGCATGGTGAAAAGAAATAATGGATCAGTGGATTGTTTTATTCTTATTGAAGCTAGATAAATTACTAAAAGACAAAATACCATAGCAATAGCACTTAGACACAGGGGCACAGTGGTTAGAATGCAATAATGGAGTTTGATTCTGAGAGGCTCAGGGTTGACTCAGCCTTCCATCCTTCCAAGATCTGTAAAATGAGGACCCAGATTGTTGGGGGAAATATGCTGACTCTGTAAACCACTTAGAGAGGGCTCTAAAGCATTGTGAAGCAGTATATAAGTCTAAGTGCTATTGCTGTTGCTAGATTGATATATTGCCCCATAGTGCTTCTCAGCAATTTACAAATGTCAGCATATTATTCCCAAAATCTGGGTCCTCATTTTACTCTCCTCAGAAGGATTGAAAGTTGAGTTAACCTTGAGCTGGTCAGGATCGAACTGCTGGCTGTAGGCCAAGTTAGCCTTCAATACTTGCATTCTAAGCACAGTCTCATCACGGTTCAAAAGACAAGCAGCGAAATTTTCTTCTACAACCTTTGCTTTAATAGTTGTGAAACAGAAATTATGCGTGGGTATAATTTTCACTGTTATGAAAGCAAACATTTGAAATGCTTATTCAGAATATAATTTTCTTCCTGATTATACTTTGTAGAGTAGTATATGTATTTTATTTTTTGTTTTTAAAAAAATTTCCCCACTAGGTATGAACTTTTCTAATCAGTTTAATATGTAACAGTAAAATGTGTTTTATTTTCAAAGACAAAATTAAACTTTTATTTTTTTTAGGCTTTTACATTTATAGAATTGTTTTATGGTGTATGGACCAATAGTCTAGGATTAATTTCGGATGGATTTCACATGCTTTTTGACTGTTCAGCTTTAGTTATGGGTCTCTTTGCAGCGATGATGACTAGATGGAAAGCAACCCGTATATTCTCCTATGGGTATGTATACTGAATAAATTATGAAGATTTCTTAAATGATATAAAGACAGTGTTGTGAGACCACTAGAAGATAGGTAACTTAGACCAAGTAAACATAATGAAAAGACTCAGTTTACACTAAAATAAACAATGATACATTGTTTTTGAATAATCATAATGTATGTATTGTCTTAAGACACTTATGTTTTTTTAAGCCATGGTTTACAAACCAGGAGAGGCAAACTGCTCCCAACTCTTAATTTTCCACAAAGTATTAAATACCTGCTTCCCCTCCAAAGCTTTGGGTTAGAATGGTGATTTAGCCTCTTTTAGCCTTTTAGTACTGTCTTCCAGTCAACTGTATATATATTTTTTAGTTATTTTCTTTTTACTGTTTTACTGTAAACTGCCCAGAATTGCTATGGAGTAGAGCAGTTTTGAAACCAAAATAATAAAAATAATTTAGTACATAATCAGGGTCAAATTTTCCTTCCTGTTTCTAAAGAAAGACAGACATCTCCCAGCTAGTTGTCTTCTGCCTCCCTGCTTTGATTCAGAAATGTTTTAGGAGAACCAGACAGCCACCGGCATTTCAGGAAAAAAGTGCAGGAATGGGATTGCCATCCTCAATTCTCTGTTTTGCACTTGGTTATTTTCCTAGGAATCCAGCCATCATCTGAGAAATTGTCCCTTTCAGCTTTCCCATGTGCTTTTCATTATGGCAGAATTTATGGAAAATGACCCTGGAATGTTTTCAGTATATTTATGGGGCTTCCTCAGACATCTATGATTACCACTATTATGAAGATAGAGAAAGATAGGAATAACCACTTTGCCAAGTATTTCTTGAAATTCCAGTGATCAGGGCATTCAAAAAAATGTTTTATGAGTAAGCACCATTGCTACTTTTCAAAATACCAGATTCCAGTTATAGTAGCAATAGACAATAATGTCTCTACAAGGGGAGAAATTAATATTGTTGCAGTATATTTATCAGCAATCAACGAGGAGATAATTATGTATGTGTGTTTTTGTCTTATCCTTTTTACTGCACATTTTTAAATGTTCTGTCTATTTTTATTTGCTTTTCTGTTTGTATTTGGGAAGAGGGAGGTTAGAATTTGTATTTTAACTTTAGGAATAAAATAATCTGTTAAAAAAAAGAATGATAGCGTTCCAGTCCCAATTAGCATTGTTAAACAAGGACTATCTGAAATCTTGGGTTGTCAGAATAGTTTGAAATTTCAGCATATTCAACATTTCAGTATATTTTGTCTATAGTCGTATTCCTTGTTTTCTCAATTACAGGTTTGGCCGTGTGGAAATTCTCTCAGGTTTTATTAACGGCCTTTTTCTCATGGTAATAGCTTTCTTTGTCTTCACTGAGTCCGTGGCCAGACTGGTTGATCCTCCAGATATAGATACAAATATGTTGACTGTAAGTTTGTAACTTTGTTTTCTATAATCTTTCAAAATACTTCTCTAAAGCATTTTTAAAATTCAGTAGAAACAGGATTCTCTTTTCCAAGCATTTCTGATGCTGTTAAATTCATAGACGTTTCTCACGACAATGAAAATAAATCACACTTAGTTGGCCTCAAAATTTTCAACCTTAAAATGTTTTAAATGATGTTTTTCCTTCAGAGAGAAAGTGGCAGGAAGTGTGTAGAACTGAGGCTGGCAACTCAGAAAGCCTTTATGTGCCAGAGCCACTGACATTCTACTACCTTTAAGTGGCAGTAACACTGAAATGTCTGTAAATGGGCATAAAGTCTCATGATTTCATCTTTCTTCATAGCAAAAAATGGACAGTGTTATTCTGTTGTTCGTAATGGCAGAGAAAATGGAGAATTTACTCTTTTCTCCTCTTGGAGATAAAAACAAAACCTAGTGTCTTGTCATTGTCTCAGTCAAAGGACTCAGAATTGTGCATTCTGTTTTCATGAAGAATTCTGGAATCTATAAGAGGAGGATAACAACTTGGCGAAGTTGCTATAGGCTGGGTTCTTTGTTCTCTTAGGGATACTTAATGGCATTAAATAAAGTGTAAAGATTTATTTTGTTCTCCTTCGTGCAGCCTGTTTCAGTTGGAGGCCTGATAGTAAACCTTGTTGGTATCTGTGCCTTTAGCCATGCCCATTCCCATGGGCCTTCTCGAGGAGGATGCCATGCGCATGAGCACAGTCATTCCCATCACAGCCATGGCCATGGCCATGGCCATTCCCACAATGACCATGGGCACACTCATAATCATGGACACGGGCATGGATCATTAGGAGGCAGCATGAATACCAATATGAGGGGTAAGTAGAAAGCAATGGATCTTTTATGACTTCAGTTTTTATTTACCATAGAATGACATATAAAATAATATATGAGAGATTGAAAGAGAGAGTGAAAGCAATTAACCAGTGGGGATAGCTTGCCTTCAGAAGGAAAGGCATTCAGCCAGTAAATGCTCAGCTCCATTCAGTCACCCCAACTTTACCCCGAATTAAGGGATTAAAGGGTCATAAAATGGAGGGGGGGTTAATGACATATAAGTTAAAGACCTTTGGCAACTCCCCTTGGATTGTGTGGGTTTGTTGTTCGTTTTTTCTTCTTCTTGTCCAGTTCTTGTTATCTTTGCTATTTTTTTTGTATTCTTTATTATTATTTCTTACTGTGTTTTTTTTATTTTACTTGTGATCTGCCCATAGTTACTGGGAGTTGGTTGGCATACAAATGTAAAAAAATATAAAAAAAATTAAAATAGATCAGAAAAGTATTTTAGGATATCCAGGAGTACTTGATAGGAGTACTTATCTCTACTGTTCATGTTGCTTAACTGCTAAGTGTATTAATGATGGTCTGTGTTTCCTTCCCCACTCCAGGAGTGTTTCTTCATGTCTTGGCAGATACTCTTGGCAGTGTCGGTGTTATCATATCAACAATTCTCATTCAACAGTTTGGATGGTTGATAGCCGATCCACTGTGTTCTTTATTTATTGCTACACTGATTTTTCTCAGTGTTATCCCTCTACTAAAAGATGCTTGCCAAGTACTCTTGTTGAGACTGCCTCCAGAACATGAAAAAGATATGCACATGGCTTTAGAAAAGGTTAGAAGTAACAATATTAATTAACAATATTGTTAACAATATGCCTATAATTTTAAATAAATGAATATTTTGGGAGAAGCATAATATCGAATAGCATTATAGAATATTAATTACTGATTATCCTGTGTTCTTTAACAGATCCAGAACATAGATGGTGTCATCTCCTACAGAGATCCTCACTTCTGGTGTCACTCTGCTAATGTGGTGGCAGGCACAATACATGTACAAGTAATGTCAGAAGTAATGGAACAGAGAATAATACAGCAGGTAGCTTAGTATGTTCATTCTTCATGGATCTTCAGTTCCCACACCTACAGTAGATTAGTGAAATGTCAGTCACCAATAGTACAACCAAATGGTAAAACCACTTTTATGATAACATCTTCTGAAAGTTGCTCATTGTTTTCCATTAGTAGAATGTTTAAACCAGCATGTAATTTTAACATCTCTTGCATGTAATTCCTCTCTCTGTGCATTGATGAAGGCAGTGTTGGTCTGGGGATTTTTCATTTTCAAAGTTATTTCCAAGCCTCCAGAAGTTTCCAACAAGTGTAGAAGTGATAAGCTGATTTAGATGAGGCATGGATGGAACTGTGGAACGCTTTACCCATTTTTTGCATTTAAAAAAATAAGTATAACATATATGTCATTTGCTTAATGCATTTCTTTTTTTATTCCTTCCTTCTTCCTTAAAATAATGATGCAGTACAACTTTTCAGAGTTCCAATAGGAATGGGGAAATTCATTTCCCTTGTTTTTCTAGTTTTGCTTGAAATTGCAGCATCTTGGACACAATGCTTTCACTGTAGGTTTTATGCATATTATGCCAATAGAAAAAGTAGAATACTAGGTTACACTTGCTGAGACAACAAATCATTCCTTTGCTTCCTGGAAAGAAATGTTTAAAGAAAATACATTTTTCACATGCAGAAGATTTACCGAGTAGGTGATAGAGTAGTTTTTCTTGTCTAAGAACAGTTATCTTCCTTAGATCTTCAGAGAGAGTTTTTCTGAAAATTTAATTATGTATTTTTGCTGTTCGTTTTTTGTTTAGGTGTCAGCTGTTCTCAAAGATTCTGGTGTTAACAATTTGACTATCCAGGTGGAAAAAGAAGCTTATTTTCAGCATATGTCTGGTCTCAGTACAGGGTTCCATGATGTCCTTGCAATGACAAAACAAATGGAATCCATGAAGTACTACAAAGATGGTACTTACATCATGTAATTTGGAGTTCACATCTGTCAATTTCACTATCTTCATTATTTCATCAAGAGAATTTGCACATAAATGTACAGATTTATAACACACACACACACACACACACACACACATATATGGATTTTTAGACAAACTGTTATATACCTTTAAAACCAGATCAAGAGATTTATAAAAATGTGGGACACCTAGGACATATACTGTATATGTGGAAATAATGGCAATGTAAAATATTGTATTTGGTGTCTTATTAAACTGATTTTGCTATATGAATGTGGATGAGCACAAATGTATTGTACACTTTCCCCAAAGAGGAATAATGAACAATTTTCTTCCATTGCAACCTAAAATTGTTTTCATAGGTTTTGAAAAGGAAATTAGCAGACTTCATAAAAAATTGTCTTCAACATTATTTTGAAGCTTTGTTGCTGTATGTGTACTTACACATTGAGTGCAAATATTTTTAAAAACATTAAATACAAATGTACATTTTATATTAATTCCATTTCTGTATACAATCCTGTTTTCTAAGGACGCCTTTTTTAAGTGAAGGACAATAGATTCTGCTACAGAAATATTGTCAGGTGAATTAATCTTTTAGAAGGAAAAATCCCTGGTAACCACAAATCAGGGAGGGAAAAATATTTTTTTGTTTTTGCACTTAGTTTGAACCACTGTGTAAAATAAATGCTTTATAATTTTTATAAGTATGTAGTGAAATTATTGCGTAAATTACAGACTTAACACTAGAAAATTCAGCGACAATTGAGTTTTCTGCCTTGAGTCATTTGAATAGGAATAGAATAGAAATAGAAAATGATACTGTAAATGCAATTTTCTATAGAATTTTAAGGAGCTATAAAGTTCCTCTAAAATAGCAAATAATATTTAGACAATACCTGTTATGGCAACACATATTGAAATAAGCAGAATAGGTGATGATGAAGGTGGAAAGAGCATAGGACTGGGAAGGATGTGTTTTCAGATGTAACAAGAACAAGATCATTAAAGGATTAATTTCCCTTAAATATCATTGACTCTTTTAGTATTTCAAATAATTGAGGTAATTTTCTATATCAATAAAAATTGTCTTTAATTATGCCCCTTTATAAGATAATGAACTACGTTTCTGCTTAATATGATGCAATTTGTCTTCCCCACCACTCGAGCTATGAACGTTGAACAAATATGTAGACATCATATCTGTACTGAATTTGTCTGTATGTCAACATTTGAATGGCAAAAAAAAAAAAAAAAGATAAAGATATTTGGCACAATCCAGGACTTCTAAGTTTCATTCTGTTAATGCAGAATACAAGACTTAAATGAATGTGACAAATGTAAATAAAGTTTGTCCAGAGTCCAACACAATATTTTGGTAAACAAACTGAGTAAATACAAGCCAAGCCATTACAGCAGATGGCACTATCTAATAAACCTGATTCACCACCACAGCCATAGCACAGTTGAACCTGAATGAGAAGAAATCCAAGGGCTGTTGATTAGGCTGGAAAGACATATCTTAGAAGCAAGCACTGACAAAGCATTTTTGTGTTGCTATTAATAAAACTATATGAATACTTCTATATAGTTACTAGAAATCAAGCTCAATTTGAAGAAGTCTTTTGACCAGCATGATAAAAACATCAAAATGATTGGTCCTTGTTTTTACTCAAACTGAGATGTTCTGTCTGAGTACAGTGTCCTTCAACAGTTTTATTATTTAAATTGCATGAAGACATTTTTCCTCAGTTTTGTTTATGTGTTAGCCATGGCTACACAAGACCCATGGAGGTTTTATGGCAGCCTTACACAGCCTGGTGTTCCCCCACAACTACAACAGTCATCAGCCAATATAACCATTGCTTATTGGAAATATAAGTAGGTAACTGCTTCAAAAGCTCCATAAAAGCAGTAGCAGTGTAATGACATCATGAAATCAACAGGTGTCACATCTTGATAATATGGCAACCTATTGACTACCAAAGGTTTTTAAGGGTCCTAAATTTTGACTTCTACCTTCACCTGGGAATAAGCCAACTTAAAGTTTACTTCTGAGGAGGCATTCCTGGGATTGTGCTGTTTGTTACCTGGAGACTACATACCATTATATTTTAACAGGACAATTTATTTTCAATCACGTAAGACCACATATATAATAAAGTGATATCAAGATATTATTGATCAATAAAACCTAAGAATGTCTGTCTTCCATAGATTTTGGTGTGAGAGTATTAAACATTACTGTTTGCCACCAAGTTAATTCTTTCACCATTCAAGCAGAAGAGATTTAAGATGCTCAGTATGTTTTAAGTGAAGCCTGTAACTGACCCAATAGTTTATCTTTCAGCTTAACATACGATTTGCTGAGATTTAAAAATCCCTGGCTTTTCTATATAAGTAACCTCTGAAAATAATATCCATTCATAATAAGAAATCGGGAGAAGCCATCTTTTCCCTTTTTTCATCTCTATTTTAATATCTCTATGACCAACAGATGCCATTACTCCAGCAGAAACATGCAATCCTAGAGATATACTGTAGGTATTGATTGACGATTATACACGTTTAAATTTATGGGAACCTAGTTGGGAATTGGGAAAAGAGATATCAGTTGTACTTATGATGATGCACTTTATTGTACTGGTTTATTAAGGTAGATCAATTTCAAACCGGCACATACGATGATCGTAAATAAAACAGACCTAATTTTAAAAAGAAACCCACTTATTTTTGTAGGCTGTGATATATTATTTGCATTAGAGGAACAACTGGTCTTTTCTAAAAAAAAAAAATTACAGTTAACATATGCGTAAACGTAATTTAAACTTTCAAAGTCATCATCGATCGCAATTTCCACCCACAATTATCCCACCCTTCTAGTAATAACCTTTCCTTTCCCAGCTGAGCACTAAACTGAAGGACATGTGACCCAACCTGCCAATCCTCCCTTAACCACGCCTCCTTTTTCGAACTCCTGGAGGAATCAGCCTTCCGTAGTCGTAGAAACGCATTTAAGAATAGAACGCTGGGCGGCCAATGGAAAGAGGCGGAAACTGAAAAGCAGCCAATGAGCGCAGCCTGGTGCGAGTTTTAAACTTGCAGCGGCAGGCAAAGAGGATATCGGACTCGTGCAGTAGCAGTAATCGGCTGTCTTTTGGTCCTGGGAGAGAAAGGGAGCGATTCGGAGCAGGCTGGTCGTGAGGATCTAGGAATCCAAGCCTAGACCATGGCTTTGCGGGTCACCCGGGTATGGAGGAAATTGCCAGGGGGTATCTTTAGGCCGGTATGGCACGTTAGGATTTGTAGGAGCCTGGCGGCCATTTATGCCGAAACTCTACCTAACTTAACGGGGGACACCTTTTGAGCATCGAGGGGTTTACTTGTAAATAAATCTGCTCCAAAGATCAGTTGTGCTACTTTTGTGAATGATGGTGGAGTAACGGAGCGAGTAGAATGGCGGTGTGACAAGCATACCCTGTTCCTCCTTCTGAGGTTCTTTTGGTGTTTCTAGTCCTAATGTTTGAACAGGGAAGTCGAGGTAGCCCGTTGTGGGTGGAAAAAAGCGTCATTTGCTTTGTTAAACGCATATAATTGAATCCTACTCCTAAAGTATAACTGAGGGGTTCCCCCCCCTCCCACTACAACTACTTGAAAGTGTAACACTTTTCCTTCCCAGTTCTTTGTAATGCTGTGTAAATATTTCTGAATGTTGTATCACTTAAATGTTTGTTGTTTTGGTTTGTTTTTGGTAGAACACAAAGGTCAATGCTGAGAACAAAACCAAGCCTGCAATGGCCCTCGGTAAACGAGGGGTTGCTGCTACCAAGCCAGCTTTGAGGCCTAGGACTGCTTTGGGAGACATCGGCAACAAAGCTTGTGAGCCACAGTGTAAAGACTGTGTAGTGAAAAAGGTAATCCTTTCTTTGCCTGTTCTTTATCCAATGATGCATTAGGAGTTAGTAAAGCCAATAATCCTGTTTATTCCTATCTTCTGGTTTTTTTTTCTTTCCCACTTAGGAAATGTTGAAGCCTACAGCCATAGACAAAGTGACTACTCGGAAAACCACAAAACCTACTGAAAAACCAATTGAACCTGTGAAAGAAAAGCCAATTCCAGAACCTGTTAAGGTATTAAATAGTTTGTAAACAAGTGTTTAGGGATAATGGGTAATTAGGGGCAAAGACCTTTTATTTAGATTTGTAAACCTGTAGTTGCTTTTAGTCTGGAAGCATGAGTTTTAGAATTTATATTTACTTTTCTAGGTTGCAATTTTAAACTTGTTTAAGCTTTATATATAGGTTGCAAAATTTCAAATGACCTCTAGATGGCAGTGAAGAAATTTATGTTGATCTATGCTATGATAGGCAAAACATTTTTGGCTAAGATTTTAGGTTTGATTCTGGTTTAGAATGGTATTCCTAATTACAATCTCTTATTAATATGAATTTTATTCTGGATTTATTTCTATGGCGATTTCAAGGAAGATTTCACTTTATCGTCTTACATTGTTACGTCAGTTGATGCTAGTTGAGATGGAATACAAAAATGTAAAGTACATCTTAACTTACAATCAAGAGATCAATTGATTTGCTCATAATCAAGTGCCACTTTGGATAGTGAGATGGGTGGCATATAAATTTAAAAAGTATGTAACATGGAGCTACTTTCCCTAGATGTCATCAATACAGTATTTTTCAAATGCAATATCCTAATTATATAATATATTTGCAAAGGGGCATTTTGTATAATACAACTAGTGAGAACTGCTGCTTTTTCTCCAACTGTTACATTTTTAATCCATTGTACAATTAGGGCAGAGCCAATTTTTAGCATCTCTTCAATTTCTTGAAGGATTCACATTTCAATTTACCTGATCTACAACTGTACTTTAGACCCTTCTTTGGTATAACTGGAGGAAATAGCTGCAACTTTAGTCTATGAAGCACAAATGACATATGATGGAGCCTTTTGCTGATATACCATCTGTGGGTCCAAAGAATGCTCTAGATTAAGCAAAAATATGCTACATATTTTTTCCAACATTGTGGATCAAGTACTAAAGATAATACCTTTCCTTATAGTTGGAGTCTCCATCCCCAAGCCCCATGGAAACATCTGGCTGTGCTCCAGCAGAGGATATATTATGCCAGGCTTTCTCAGATGTACTGCTTGAAGTGAAAGATGTAGACACAGATGATGTTTCTGATCCAAACCTTTGCAGTGAATATGTGAAGGACATCTACAATTACTTGAAAGTTCTTGAGGTTGGTTTAAAGAGTCAGGCCTGACATGTGGCCCTGTAATTAAAACAACTTTGTAAGGTATTTTATTACTAATGGTAGATTGCTGTTGGAAATTAGTTATCACATCTCTAGTACAATTTCTGAAGTATCACTAAACATCTAAACTGGGGATAATTTTTTAAAATCTTGGTTTACTTGTAGTTTGAATAAACTACAAGTACCTATGGTTAGATGTCAAACTATTAATCTAATATTAATCACTAAATTATATGTTTGAAAAGCACAAGATGGCAACTTGTTTTAAAATTCAGGTGATTTAACTAGGGAAAAAAGCTAATTTCTCCACAATCTAGAGGGCTTCATATTGGGAAAAATGTCTAACTAATCAAACTGGACAATGGCAATATAATTATAGAAGTGGAAATACATAATTTAACATCTTGCATGTTTTTGCTCCTTACAGGGTCAGCAATCAGTGAGAGCAAACTACTTGGCAGGTCAGGAAATTACCGGAAATATGCGGGCCATCTTAATTGACTGGCTTGTGCAAGTTCAGATGAAATTCAAACTCTTGCAAGAGACCATGTACATGACTGTTGCCATAATAGATCGGTTTCTGCAGGTAAGGAAAACTGGTCAACGAGCTCATTCCAAATTTGAACAAACAATAATGAGAGAACTCCACTGAAGTTTTAGCTTGCGTAAGTAATGTGGCTTCTTTGAAATCAAGAGATGAATGTGAATTTAGAGATTTCCATTCTATGAGCCTTTCTCTTGAGTAGTAGTAGCTTGGCTCACTTGTGGCATTTTCCTTTAATTGCTTTATTTTCCTTTAATTGCTATTACCAGGAAATAAACAATTTTTTGGTTTACAAATCTAAATTTTACAGGTTTACAAATCTAAATTTCCTCTGCAATCAATTTATATGTGCTAGCTAATGAGAATGAGTAGCCTGATCAATGGAGACAGGTAGTCTTCAATTTACAACCACAATTGGGACCAGAAATTACTTTGCTAAGCAAGACAGTTATTTGAATTCTGTCTACAATCTTTTTTTTAATTTGTATTGTTATTAATTGAAACAATAGGAGTAGGCAGAGCTGGGGAGGATTATCAGCCTAAAATTGTTACATTCCCATAGTCTCAATCCAACTCTTTGAATTCTGTTGACCCTTAACTTGTACCAGTTTAGTGTTCAATTTCAGTTGATTAGAAGAACCTTGTGCATAGACCTGAGTAAAAAAAATTATAGTTAGGAGAGTTGCACTTTTTAAGCAGATCTGGCTTCCACCATTGACTTTGCTTCTCAGAAGCCAGCTGGAAAAGTTTCAAATGATGATCACATTAACCCCAGGATATTGCAACCATCATAAATACATGCCAGTTACTAAGCACCTGAATTTTTATGATATGACTGGTGATGCTGTGATGGTCATAAGAGCAGTCTTACTCATTTTTTTCAATGCCATAGTAGCTTTGTTTGCTAAATGAATGTAAATTGATGACTACCTGTACAAATATACTTAAATGTCTTCTGAAATTAACCTAGATATATTTATTCAATGACAATGAGTGGCTGATCAATGAATACTGTATTGGGAGAGCATAAGCATTGCTTTTCAATATTTCAGAATATTTTTAAAATAACTGATGAGAACTCTCTTACAGAATAACAAAGTAGCCAAGAGGATGCTACAACTGGTTGGTGTAACAGCCATGTTCATTGCTAGCAAATATGAAGAAATGTTTCCACCAGAAATTGGTGACTTTGCCTATGTAACAGATCATACTTACACCAACCTACAAATCAGGCAAATGGAAATGAAAATCTTAAGATCTCTGGATTTTAACCTTGGTCGCCCTCTTCCACTGCATTTCCTAAGGAGGGCATCAAAAATTGGAGAGGTAAAGCTCCTTTAAATGTTGAAACTGAAAAATATCTTCTTCCTAATTGTCTATTTTTTATGAATGCTCTCATTTTGATATAAATAAATTCTAAATGTAAAAGCAGAGTTAGCATAATGGTATATAGTGATGGCTCCTGTTTTCCAGTGAACAGTACTTTAAAAAGCTCTTGGTTTGTTTCTTTACATATATGCAGTTAGAGAAAATAACTTAATGCTTTAATCTTATGCAATGTGTAATAAAAGACTTATTTCTTAATGAAATTTGTAGGACAATGAAGATAACATCTTCTGATTATTTTAGGCAGTTATAAATCAGCATTTATTGGCAAAATACCTGATGGAACTTGGACTGGTAGATTATGAAATGGTACATTATCCTCCCTCCCAGATTGCAGCTGCAGCTTTTTGCTTGTCTACTAAAGTTCTAGAAGAAGGAGAGTGGGTAAGTCACAGAACTAACGTAACAAAGGAAAAGATTCAGATAGTCCTTATTTAGCGATTGACTGTTTTACTAACCTTCACAGTCATGATGGTGATGAGAAAGTAACTTTGTGATCAGTCCTCACATTTATGATCTTTATAGGTTTCTAATACAAAGGAAAACTGAAGTAAGATCCTAAGCGGTTTCACTAAATGACCAATCTGCTGGTTCCAACTAGTACTTGAAGCAGTGTCTGCTGTCAGGAGTTACTGAAGCAGATTAGTATGATGGAGAAATTGAATTGGAAAGGCATGGCTCACTTTTTCTCTGCTACAAATCCAGTTCAGATCTGTAAGCAAATGATTACTTGGTCCTGAATATACCTATCATGTACTCAATACTAAAAATTTCAGTTCGCTATTAATAAAAAGCTCTCAAAAAAGGTTCATGGAAGGCAGCTCTTTGGAAAACCAGAAGATCTCAACATCTTTAATTTATAAATTTACCTCTTGCCTTTAGACACCAGTTCTTCAACACTACATGTATTATACTGAAGACACTCTTACTCCTGTGATGCAGCATATGGCAAAGAATGTGCTGTTGGTAAACCGGGGCCTTATAAAGCACATGGTAAATATATCCACTTGCTTACTTGTACTTTACCCATACTTAAAAAGCACAAATCTCAATCTTCACGAATAAATCCTAGGAAGTGTTGTGAATTTAGACATCTTTAGAGTATTGGGCCCAATTGCTTGCTCAGTGTTAAGAATCCAAATCAAAACTCCACTATATGGCTGCCTATCCTGAGGGATAAGAAGGGGAACCTGCCATCTCTGCTTAATTCCACTATGCTCTCTATTAAGAAAGCTTTTGTCAAAGTAAGTTATAAGGTAAGAAAATGTAATACCATGAACATTAATTATCTGTTGACAGCTCTTCCTAAAACCCTCAAATGTCCCTGTCATTCAGAATACCTTTATTTGAAAGTACCCCATCTGAACAGAAAACAAAGATACAATGAGCAGCAGGAAAGCGTGCAGAAAATATTTTTTCCCAAACCTGGCTTCAAAGCATCAAAGGGTCATTAGAACAAAATCCCAGAGTGCTTTGGTTGTTCTGTGTTTTAGACAAAATAACATCCCCAAATAGAATGAGTTAGAGCAAGACTGGTATATATTGCTCCCTCAGTGGCTTCCTGAGTAGCTATTTCTCTGCCTCCCAGTTTTCACAGCACATTTCCTCTTCCTTTTGACCACCAATGCCATCGCTACCGAAGAATCCACTTTGGCATATCCCATTGTGCATCTGCCCTTCTTTGCTGCTGCCAATGCTCTTAGCCTTTCCCCCCACTCTTCTATAGCCAGCTCCCAAATCACTTCTGTCTGGTGGAACCACACATTGTTCCAAGTCTGGCAAAAATGTCCTAGCACACGGGTATCTTCTTTCAAACGTGGACCATCCAAAAACAGCTCTCTAATGGGAAAACAAATCTAAATAGTGGGCTTTTTCCTCCTCCTGGAGATTGAGCATAATAGGTTCAGTTCTCTTCTTTGTGGCAACCATTTTGTACCTAAGCAAGTTACTATGGTAGTCATTTTATAATTGCTTATAATACGATTTTCAACTTTCTGATTCCTAGGACTTTTTTGCTCATATGGTTGTTATATATTCCTCAAGAAGTGGTGGTTATATATTCCTCAACATCTGTTTGATAAATGGGCTGCTTTAGAAATTCAGTAAAAATGTTAATGAAATTTTGCTCTGGAACACAGTATTTCATAATAACTCACATCTTTTTCCCTAGACTGTCAAAAACAAATACGCCAGCAGCAAACATGCAAAGATTAGCACCCTTCCAGCATTGAATTCTGCAGTCGTACAGGATCTGGCTAAACCATTGTTGAAATAAATATAATTTAACTGTTTGGACAAAGTTGACACCATGTGTCACTGTTGTGTGTATATAATATATTCTCTTAAAAGTTTTTAATAAACTTCTTTACTTTTACTTCAACTGTTGTCATTTCTAATTAACATTTGTTTTGTCAGATATTAAATATAGGATATTGGAAGCTCATGCCTATATAATCTGCTGAATGGAGACCAGCAAACAGGAAAAAGATCTCATTTGTTTACTTAGAGGGATTTTTTTATTATTTGTATTCTGAAGTAATAAAAATTACAACAGCCATTCCTAATTACTTGTTTTGGTGAATACATAAAATGGATAAGATATTAAATACTGTGTTTAGATAACACCAACATCAAGAAATATTGTCATATGAAACTTGTCTTAATAGAGGCAAAATTAACTTTCAGAATAAGTTAAATTGTTCAATTTGAATGACACTATCAGAACTAATCAAAATAGTGATTGTAACTCAATCAATAAATGATGTATCATGCTTATTTAAGTAAGCTATATTTTTGTGTTTATAGCAGAAGGAAACTGGTTTTTACTATGAAGAAACAATATACAGCATTTTAAGTGTAAAAAAATATTGTCCAAAACCTGGAAATATTTTTTGTTATTTAATAAATTATATCTAGTCAGGACATTTGTAGGCTTTTCTTCTAGGCTATCAGAGCTTTCACACCCTGAAATGAACATTTTTATTTCTGATAAATCATAGCTACAAATGAACTTTTCCACAGCTTTTATTTGCATCATTGTATGTTTCCAATGATACTCTTTGTAGCTCATTCATAAACTAGGTATAATGGAATGTAGAATATTAAATACAGGTATATATCAAAACTAAGTATGTAGGGGTCTGCTTATATTCTAAACTGATCCAAATAAACCAGATTTAGGCAAGTTAAGTATCAATTTAAGTAGAATTGATTTTATTTAATCTGCTTTTTGTTCAAGAACACAAGATAGCATTCCCTTTTATTTCCCACAAATCTGTGAACTAGCTGGGCTAAGTAAAGTTCTCAGTCCTCCAGGTCATGAACTTTCTTGCTTTTTCTTTGAAGATATGAAGCTTCTTGGATGAGAAGCGAAACTCGGACAAAACCAGAAACTCCAGTTTCCTCTTGAAAAAGCACCTTTGGGGCGGGCAGCACTATCGAATTGCTAACCTCGGGCTTGTTTACTTGCTTGTCAACCCCGTCTTCCTAAGCATGTGAGCCACCCTGTTCCTTACTAAAGCGATATAAATCCTCTCCAAGTGAAAGCGTTAGGATTGCAGCCCTGCCTAAAGAATTTCCCCTGTTTCACTTATTCCTGGTGTCTCTTGGGTCTCTGCCCCGTTTTCCCTTGAGGAAACCCAGAGCCGCAGACTAACGCTCCATGAACAGAAATGCCACCACCAACACTCGTCTACTTCAGGGGTTTCCAACCTTAGCCACTTTAACACTTGTGGCCTTCAACTCCCAGAATTCCTCAGCTTTGCTTTGCTTTGCTTTGCTGGCTGAGGAATTCTGGGAGTTGAAGTCCACGAGTCATGAAGGCGCCATAATTGCCCACGCCTGGGTTGGGCGACAACATGTTTGTGTTTGTTCGTTTTTTTCTCACGAGGCCTGAGTAAAGAGCGCCGTTCTTTCCCTTCCGATCGAGAGGCACGCCTCTTAGACTAGAGCAATCCATCGTCGATCTGACGGGATTCCTGCCCGCGTAACGCGGAGTCGGTCGGCGGGCTATTTGAAAAAGCCGCGGTAGAGCGCTCGGGTAAATCGGAGAGAAGAAAGTGGTTTGGGCGGGCATCGCCGGGATGGAAGTAGTGGGCTGCCCGGAGATAGGAGACAAGGCGGCTTTCGATAAGCCCACGGAAGGAGTGATGGAGGAAGGAGCCCGCTTGCTCTTCAACGAAGAGAAAGAGAAGACGCCGGATTTGCTCAAACTTTATCGGTCAGTCGTTGTCGGCATTATCCCAGCCCTTTCGAGGGCTTCTTCCCTCAGGAAGTAATTTTAAGCGCAGCAAAACTTCGGAAAGATCCTTTAGGTCAGTGTTACTCAACCTTGGCGACTTCAACTCCCAAAATTTCCCAGACAGCTTTGCTGGCTGGGGAATTCTGAGAATTGAAGTCCAAACATCTTAACTTCACCAAGATTGAGAAACACTACTTTAGATGGAGGGTTTTTTTTTAAACAGCTCTTAACTCTTGGCTTCCATCTAATGGTGGTCCAGAGTTTTTCAGTCCTGGTCAGAAACTCCACAGGAGTAGCACCACACTAAGGAAATCCCTTGACAGCCAGGGATTTGCAATGGCTATCCCAAAGTTGTAAAGATGGAGATATATAGCTGCAGGCCTGAATGTGAAGACAGGTTTAAAGCTGGTCCCTCAACTAGTTGTTGTTTGTATCCAAATTTATTGGTCACATACACAGTCATACATGGTACGATATGCAGTGAAATGCTTACTCAACCGCGGGTAAGTTAG
>JANHFJ010002209.1:290544-300649 GCA_032468195.1 Cerberus rynchops
ATCTAAAATTTAAAATCAACAATTAAAATTTAAAATTATTTAAAATTGTTTAAAACCCCCAAGTATCAGGTATCAGGAATAAAGTGTGGCTGCAAAAGAAAATATTTAAGCAAGTGAGGAGAGGTTGGGGTTTTCCCATTTTTCTGCTATTTTACTTCTGCAATCTTTTAAGGCCTTCTAAGCATTCAAAGAACATCAAGAAACAATGTTTTGCATGTAGTCCTTATTTAAGAAAGGTAATTACGGCTGGAATTTCTGTTGCTAAGCAATGCAGTCGCAAAATGCACCCTCATATAACTATGCCACTTAGCAAAGGCATTCCTGCTGGTTCCTGCTTACTGTCATTAAATGTGGATTGTTAAATGATAACTTCACGTGATTGTGACCTCCAACTTCCTAATGGATTCCTCATTGACTTTTGTGGGAAGATGGTGGAGAAGATGGCAAACTGCAATCACATGACTATGATTTGCTGCAATGGTCAGAAGTCTGGGACAGTTGCCAAGCACCCAGATCATTATCACATGACTGGGGGGGGCACTGCAGCAGCCAGAACTTTGAGGACCAGTCATAAGTAGCACCCATTCAGCACTGTTGTAAATCCAGTCACTGAAAGAGTGGCTGTAAACAAGGGCCATCTGCATAGGCCTCATTCAAGGTAATGAGTTAAACTAATTGTTTCCTGCAAACTCCCTTCTCCTTCACACCTCTTTTAATCCCTCTGGGAGGGGCCATTCACCGTCCACTCCCAAGTCAGCCCTTGTTCCTCAGCTGTTCCCTTCTCCTGGCAGCTCTGCATGCAAACATCAGGAACAGGCTCAAGCTGTTCCTCTGCCCCACTGATATCCAACTTGGAAGGCAGTTGATAACTTTCAGACGGCCCTGGCCCCATCTCTGCCTCTGACGCAAAGCACACATCAGAACCTTCCCCATACTCCAGGACTGGCCCATGTTCCTCCCCAACCTTCTCGCTGTCTGAGTCTGCCAGCAGCTCTGGCCACTGGCGGGCCACAATGATGTTTTGCCTTCATAGTTTCCAGTGCTGTTGTATAAACTACACAATTGTTGATGAAAAAGCATGTTTTATGAATCAGAAATAAGTTGCTAGCAAACACAAATGAAGCAGCAGCATAGTTTCTAAATTTTGTATATAAATAAAATAAATAATGGCTTGGTAAATTTGAAAGTAACACAGTTATCTATATTAAATTGCTTAATATAGTCATCGTACACAATTAACATGCATCTTATCTACCATACTTAATTGTTCATTTCAGATTTATTTTTATGAAACAGTATGTCAACATATTCAAGCAGGTGACTCCTGTGAGAAGCTGGTGGGTTACTCTGCAGTTTATCGAGTCTGTTTTGGAACAGCGTGTTTCTTTTTCATCTTCTTTTTACTCACAATCAAAATCAACAATAGCAAAAGCTGCCGTGCCTACATCCACAATGGGTAAGCTAGATGGATTTTTTCATTACGTTTTGGTGGGGTGCTCAGTGTTAAACAGTTGCATTTCTTCATCAATGTAATGACATAGTTTATCTCTTCTTTATTTGCTTTACTGATGTTTACTTTCCACATTTTTTCCCTTTGGTCAAATATTAAAGTACAGTACAGTAATTCTACTTTCTTTTCTTTTTCCTGTCTATTTTTTTTATCTTTTCCAGATTTTGGATTATCAAACTTATCATCTTGGCAGCAATGTGCTCAGGAGCCTTTTTCATTCCAGATCAAGATACCTTTCTTAAAGGTACACGTTTTTAAAAAAGGAAATGTCATATGTTTTTCTCCATGGTCAAATATATACAGGTATCATTTTACAGGTGATACATTGTAGGAAAAGAGCTGGAAGGGTTATTTGGCACAGAGTGACAGTTTTGGAAAAACAAAAATTTTAATGGCACCATTGAGCAAGAGATTGCTTCATTCACATACATAAAAAGATTTAGGCAGTCTCAAAACTTCAACCAACATATAATTAACACATTACAATTCTTAATTTATAAGGTACTTGTAATCTAACTCATATATCATCTGCTTATTCATAACCATCCTTTCCCCTTTTTCTCCTCCCCCTCCACTTTAACCTAACTGAAATTCTACATCAGTGTAGTTTACCAAAGGATATGTCTTCCAACACATTTTTAATAGGAGATGCATGTATGCTACATTCATTACAAATTCAGTCTTTCACATCTACTATAGCTGTTGAAACGGTGCCTTTTTACACCAATGTGCTTTCTTTCTGGAAAAACGAACTGATCTGGGCATCTATTCATTAGACAAAGACAGAGCAAAGGGGCAATAGGATTGTAGAAGGATGCAGATTAAATCAAACTTGCACACTATACAGTTAATGTTATACAAAAACTGCCTTGAAAGTTATTTGGGGGGGGATTGCAGAAATTGTTTTCTAGTGTTTTTTTGGCAGATGTAGTGCAGCTGTTTCCCCATGTTCAGCTCCTTTTAGTTAGAAAGTAATTGTGAAAGACTGATACAAGAATTTTACAGATTTATATTGATTGTTGTTTGGATTGTGCTCTGTTTAGACCATGAAAAATAGCTATGTAGAAACATCAGCATTTTAGAGCATACAGTAAGTTAATCCTCCTCCTCCTCCTTTAGATAATCATTCTGATGATAATGCTTCTTCCTTAAATGTGAAAATATAAATCTGGCAAACATAGATAATTCCAGCAAAAATATAGCCTCATATTTTATCTTGGGCCCAACACCCAAGAAAATAGAAAATGCTGGATGTTGCAGTTAACAATGCAGTGTAGCATTATACACAAATTCAAAATCAAAGCCAATGTAAAGCTTTTTTTTTTAATTTCATAATTTTGTCTTACCTAATTAAACCATTCTTATTTTAAAATAACTTTTCCACAATAGGAAATCATTTTTTCCAAGTTGTTTTTCAGTAACAAATCTTACACAATTCAAATGAGGCCGTACAATAAAAGGCCAACTGTACAAGGAATTAACAGCCAGCTTCTTATTTGCATTGGGAAGGACATGGGAAGTGGGGGAGAGGCTGAAAGGAAGACACTGCAGTGCAGAAGGAAGCTAAGGCTAAGAATCTGATGAAGGGGAAAGTTGATCTTTCTCAGCTTTAAATTCCTCCCCCTTTCCAAAAGAGTACCCTACCTTAGCAAGGAAGCTGCAGTCATGAAAGCTTCTCTGTCTGGGAAAGAGTATTCTAAAGTTTAGATGTTCCTCAAATGAAACATCCCATCACCACAATGCTCATTGTACAGTTGAATTATATAGCTTGCAGAAATTAACCTTTCAGTTAGTTCCTGATGTATAACAGTTGAAGCAACCTGCATTTGCTTTTCTAATGGGATAGGCCAGCAGCCACTGTACTTAAACTTCCCTGCAGTTTAATTAGTCTTCAGTTTGATGACATTTACTATGCAAAGTGAGATTTCTTGCAGAGCTTCCATTTTGCTACTTAAAAGAATCCTTCTCTGTACTAATATCTGATAGCCGTTCCAGTTAATCAAGGCAATTTGCTAGTCACAAATGCTTGCAGATGGCAAGAGTCCAAATTCTGGAGGAAAAAGAAAACAGCAGAGTGTTCTAGGACGCGTGCAGCACAGTCTTCTTGTTGTTTTTTAAATTTGTTTTATTAAGTTTGTATAGCCACCCAGTTCACAAATAGGGACCCTGGGTGGCATACTACATTTTATTAATCCATTTAACGTGATATTTATGATCAGAAACTTTTTTCAACCATTTCTACTTTTAAGTTGAATAACAGAGAAGTTGCAAGATACCATCCTTGCCCCAAGACATTTAATTCAAAAAGAGCAGCTTTTTTCAAATCTGAGACTTGTAGCTCTTTGAACACTGAATTAACTTTCAGTTCATTTCTTTACCTATTCAGTTCATTGCCTAGCATCTGGAGAGCAAGACCCTGATACTAGCATCGCAAAAAAAAAATGAATAATCAGCCTTTATTATGAATACTCACTATAGAAAACCTCCTCTCTCTTATCTAAAATTAAAGGTCATAATGTCCTATAACTAAATGCAGCCAGCACTACAACCACTCCCTAAATTCAGTTGCTTCTGTAATTGCACTGGCACTTCTTGAATTCTTTTCTAATGTGACATGATGTGCACTGCCAATAGCTCATGCAAATTTTATCTGTAAACAGGAGTTGCTTTAATTGTAGAGTAACTTTCTATTACTTGGGTCTATCCAAACGTATTGAAGGCAACCTCCAATAATTCTCTGCCAGTGTAGCCAAAACACAACATATTTTAGAGGCAAAAAGGCTATTACAGATTGTCAATTTCTATGTTTTCCCCTTGTGAATAAACTGTGAGAATAGACAATGAACTTCATTATGAAGATGGAAATGTATTCGGGATTATTTGAGGATTTCATAAAACAATAGATGCTTTATTTCTGTTGTTTGGATGGCTATGTATACATGTTGGAAAACTAATCGAATTTTAATCCCACCCTGTAATTTGAATTTATTTATATAAAGACTTTAGGATTCATGCATTTTTAACTTTTTGTTTTAAGTATAAAATGCCTAAAAATTTTTCTGCAGCATGGCGTTATGTTGGTGCTACAGGAGGTTTCCTCTTCATCATCATTCAGCTTATCCTCCTTGTAGAATTTGCACACAAATGGAATAAAAACTGGTAGGTTTCTTTCATGCCTGCATATAAGAGGAAGCATCTGTTTAGCTGAATTCTATTTTTAAAATTTAAAAACATCAGATTCACAGTTGATCTGTGTTAAAGTTTTACAGCAGGCATTCTTGTTCAGTTTTTCTCTTCAATTGTCTCTTTGTTTTTAATCATCTAGCTTCCTCCGTTTGTAGCTTTTTATATACCTTACTTCCTACTTATTCCCTGTAGTACTTTTCACTTGGCGAAACAAGCCTGCTACAACATTCCTTCAGCGGGTTCCCTTAGTTTCCGTTATTAAAAATGTGTGACATTCATAAGAGAGTTTAAATCTAAATTTAAAGATGAAATCTAAATCTTTATGGGGTTTAACAATTACTGAATTGTTCTACCTTTCTTATCCAGATTTTTTTCAAGGTTCTTAGATCTTGTTATTGTAATCTAAATTTAGAAAAAGTACCTTTAGCTTTTCCAAATATGTCCTAAAGTGAACTTTAGATTGATTTAAATCAATCATTTTAATTTGCATAAAACAAAGCAGTGGGGTGTTTTAGCTTTGAAAGTTTCACCATATTGATCATAAGTTAATATATATAGGTGTCCCAAATAACTTACTTGAAATATTGAAGACATAACACCTTTTTAGAAATATGCATCTTTTAAGCTGAACTGGGAAGTCATGTCTGTCCCCAAGTTTTACTTTCCAGCTCTCCAGCAAAGTTTACGAGAAACCTAACTTTAGGCTGATCAGTAAGATGCATGGAACCATGCTCTTGGAGAGTGAAATAAGTATTACTCAATGTATTGCTGGTATAACTAGACACAGTACAAACTGATAAAATGCAATAATCTAAATACTCTGCAAATTTAAAATAATAATTGAACACCCGTGGGTAAAGAACAATATCTTTCTTCATAAAGAGTTAATTCTTAATCCATTTCACAAAGGCCTAATGAACTAATCTCCTTTGAAGTCTTCTCAAATGCTCAGTATCATTTGTTTTTCTTCAAGTTTAATGCGTAATTGATTTTCTTTCCCAAACAGGACATCTGGCAAAAAGCACAATCAACTTTGGTACGGCTCCTTAGCTCTTGTGACTCTCACATTGTATTCCGTTGCTGTTGGAGCTCTAGTTGTGATGGCTGTCTTTTATACCCGTGCTGATGGCTGTACATTTAACAAGATCCTGCTTGGCATCAATGGTGGCTTGTGCTTGCTTATTTCAATGGTAGCCATTTCACCTTGTGTCCAAAACCGTAAGCAAGCTTTCTTTTACTGTCATTCTGGACTTGGTTGCTTGGAATTGGAGGTCATTTCTTAGCCACATTCAATCCCTTAGTTTATCATGAATAATCTGGGAAAAAATAAAAATGTTCAAGAAAGGTCAGGTCATAGAACCAATAGTATAAAAAAAGGCTGCATATTCTGTCTGGACGAAGTGAGCCTATACATGTCCTCTTAACATTGAAACTGCAAACTAAAACATTGTTTTGTATATAAAATGCAGTAGTTGTAAAGCATAGGCAAGATTGATTGTATTGCTTTAATTTTAAAAATATTTTTCTGCAACAAAATGGTATTTATTCTGAAGTAATGGAGAGACCACCATAAGACCTAAATCTGGAATTACTAACAGCCATATCTCCCAGCTTTCAGTAACTTGGTTGAATTTCAAAGTGTTGTTTTGTTTTTGTTTTTTTTGTATATTAGCCATGATCTCTTGACATATCAGTTGAAACATCTTTGTGGAAGGGAATCAATTTATATCCTGGTGGTTTGTCAGTCCACTCATGTAAAGTTTCCCATGGTAGTCAGGTTGCATCATAGTAGTAAATCAGTGGGAAAGAGAATATTTTCCATGAAGCTGGTCCCAAATTCAATCCCTAACTCTTAAAAAGCACTAAACAGAAGGTCATATAAAGTACCTCCTCTAGAGAAGTGGACCATAGCTAGTCAACTATTATGCTTAATTTGCGTGTTAAAGTAAGGTGATTTCTTACATCCTATTCCTAAGGGAATGTATGCATTATTAATTATGCAGATAATCCTAGGATGCACTAAAATTAAAATCAATTCTAAGATTCAATATATAATTAGAATTCTATTGTTACCTATATCATGAAAAGGAGATTTTTATTATTGGACTTGGGAATTTATAGCCTAGAATTCCAGATTTTTCTTTAAAATAAGTATTAACAGGAACTGAAGATTTTTCAGGGATTGAGAAATGGTAAGGAAACAACTTTTTTTTATATTTCTGTTTGTTTAGAATAGTTCAGGAATACACAGTCTTCTTCAGGTCAAGGGTGATACTTGAACCTTGGGTTTTGAGTTATTGAAGATAACATTTTAAGAAATGAGTGGAATGACTGAGGCAAATGAAAACATTTTTTTTACTGTTAAAATGACCACTCTTCATTATTTAATCATTTCCTTTGGGTCACATTAAAATTTTCAATTTTGTGTCAATATCTGAAGACATTCTGAGGGATCTACTAGGATCCATCCCTAAAGAACTCTCTTTGAAATCAAAGGGATTTCTGTTAGTCACAACTGCTTTGTGTACATTGATTTCAGGGAGGTTACTTTAAACGTGACTAAATCTATATCTAAACTATTAGTGATTGATCTATGTTTGATTTTCCCAACACCCCTTCTTCTCAAGGTGGTTATTCCAGGGAAATCAAAGTACATTTTCGTGTGTTAAGCTGAGATTTAGAGTTCAGGTTAACTTGAGTTTTCTCAGTTGCTTGTATTTTCTCAAGATTCACTTTATCCTCTTGAACTTTTAATACACTTTGGTGAAAGAAATCATAATTCAGGAGCTGAATTATTTGTCCCTTTTGATGGACTGGCAGAATAGCAGGGAGAAGTAATTTGAAGGGTTTGTCATCATTTTCACCAAGATCTAATCCTCGTACATTTTGTTCTGTGACTAGGGTTGGATCTATGGTTCTGTCCATGAAGGAGCGCTCTGAATTTAAAATTAAAGGTCCATGAGCTCAACAAAACATTATTTACAATGTGAACTCTTTTACCAAAGTAAAATCTACAGATGTATTCCTGTTTTAAAATTTCAGGTCAGCCTCATTCTGGCTTGTTGCAGTCAGGCGTTATCAGCTGCTATGTCATGTACCTCACTTTCTCATCTCTTTCAAGCAAACCTCCAGAAATCAGTAAGTTACCTTGAATTTTAAAAAAATCAACCTATACATGTGCACTGATTATCTGTGTAAAATTACCTTTCTCTCAACATTGTACTTTCCAAGTTATGTTGCCTGTGATAATTGGCAATTCTGAAAATACAGCGCACCTTGAAATCACCAGACTGGAAACACTCAATAACACCACCCAAAATGTACTGTGTTAGATGTACTATATCAATTAATACATCTAGTTAAAGAGGAAGGAATTGCAGCAACTTTATCTTGTAGGTTATGTCTTCAGATGTTTAAATCACAATCAGTTTCAATAATATTTTCCATATTTAAAAGTAAATTGTTTTTAAATGGAATAATTTCTATTTTTAAAATCAAAGGAGGGAATCAATTCTGCTTCCTCCAGCAGCCCTCATACAGTTCAGAAATCAGATCCACAAATTAAGAGATGCAGGAAATTTGAAAGAAGAAAACATGCCATTGTCCAAGCTAAAGCATATGTAGGTAATTGGATACATGAAATACAAAATTAATTGTGCTCTCTTTTTCAAGTCCTAGATGAGAATCAAAATAATAAAACAATCTGTGTTCCTAACTTTGGCCAAGGGCTGCAAACAGATGAAAATTTGGTGACTGGGCTGGGAACTACAATTTTATTCTGTTGCATTTTATATTCCTGGTAAGTCTTTGTTTCAGTTGCAATACAATTTTATGCACGTGGACAGATACCTGTTTACTTCTCAGAGGGGAGTAACCATTTGACAGCTTTATGCAATAGCTTGATATCTATCAAATTAAATATATATATAACATTTTTATTTAAGGAATGGGGAAATGGCTTAATTGAAAAACTACAGGTAGTCATTGACTTGGGACTACAATTGGTACCAAAAGATCAGTTGCTAAGCAATGCAGTCTTTAAAAGTCTTCATATGACCAGATCTGATTTTATGACCATTTTTATTGAGACTGTTAAATGAATTATGCAGTTATTAAGCAAATCCAGTTTCTCCAATTGTCTTTTGTTGTCGGAAGCTGCTTGGGAAATTCGCAGCAATTTCTGTAAATATGAGCTGATTGCCAAGAGCCCAAATTGTGATCATGTGACCACAGGGTAATACGACTGTTATAATTTCAAGGATAGGTTGTAATTTTTTCTTAAACTGTTGTAAGTTCAAACCATCATTAAATGACCATAGTTCAAGGAATACATTTAGTATACAAGGTACAGATAGTCTTCAACTTAACAACCAAAACCGAACCTAAAATTTTCATTGCTAAGCAAGGCAGTTGTTAAGTGAATTGTGCCCATTGCTATTGCCTTTCTTGCTATGGTTGTTCAGCAAATCACTCTAGTTGTTAAGTGAATTGTGTGGTTCTTAAGTAAATCCAGCTTCTCCCATTGACTTTGCCTGTTGGAAATCCTCTAGGATGGTCACAAATGGTAATCACATGAGCCCAGGACACCGCAGTATAAATGAATGCCTTATGCCTGGGGTCTCAAACTCAAGGCCTGCGGGCTGGATCCAGGCTGTGTGGAAGCCCCGGGAGGCCACCACGCAGTCCATTTTTGGCTGGTAGAGTGTTTCTGGAGGCCAGGGAGACCAAAAACAGACCCTACGGTGGCCTTCTGGGACCTCCATGCAGCCTGTTTTTGGCCAGCAGAGTGCTACTGGAGGCCAAGGGGGCCAAAATGGGCCTCCCCCCCGGCCCTCTAGGGTCAAACACAACCCTGATGCAGCCCTCAGTTAACTTGAGTTTGACACCCCTGCCTTATGCAGTCTCCCATGAATCAGATATGATTGAACAAAAGGGGAAAAAATGCTAGAATAGACCATTTTTAATCAAGTTTTTATTGCTTTCCATGGAAGAGGCAGCTTACATAAATCAAGGCTCTTTGAACTTCAAAGCTTCTGTGTTAATTTTAATCCCATAGAAATTTGCATCTTGTTGAAACTTTTTATGTGTTGCTAGGAAAAGAAAATATCCCGTGTACATCAATATACAGTATTACTACAGAACCATCTTTCCTTTTTGTTTTTTTCTCTAGTTTGACCTCAACAACACGAGCAAGCTCTGAAGCACTCAGAGGGATATATGTAACACCTGAAACTGAAGTGAGTCATTATTATCATATAACCCGTTGCTCCAGCACAGGGGTGTCCAATCTTGGCAACTTTTAAGACTTGGGGACTTCAACTCTCAGAATTCCCTAGCCCAGGGGTCTCCAATCTTGGCAACTTGAAGACTTGTGGACTTCAACTCCCAGAATTCCTCAGCCAGCAAGCT
>JANHFJ010002209.1:367378-378884 GCA_032468195.1 Cerberus rynchops
CAAAGCTGCAAAGTTTATTGCAATGCCTCAGGCTGGAAGCGGTGGGGTGGCTGCTGGCGTGCGTTCGGACCATCCACCATTTTTTCTATAATGCTGCTTCGAGCTGACAGAGTACTCATTGCTGCCATCCCTGCTAGTGCACATGTGTGTGATTACATGCGCAAGGACAGCATTGCCACCTCCATCTGCCCTGATTGCTGGGAGGCTGTCCAGGCCGCATCGAGGGCCTGGGCGTAACTAGACTTGCAGCCTCCCGGCAGATTATATCAGGCCTTTTCACACGGCGCCGATCCAGGTTGCTCTGGAGGGTCGCAGGCTCATATTTTCTTCCGAGTGAAGGCTGGAGCCACATGGTGAGCACTGTGGAAATCGCCCAGACTGCTCCGGTGGTCCAGAGTGGGAACAGGCCAGCCTACTTCCTCCTTGTTTGGAGGCTCTGAAGGCCTGATCCAGGCGTAATCAGGCTGAAGGCCATAGCCTGCTTCAATTGTTTACTGCCTCAAGGCCTGTCGTGGTGGGAGGTTGCCTTGGAGCAAGAACTATTGGGGCTGTTCCAGGCCCCTCCCCACCCACCTACCATTACAATTAACCCCCCATCACTCCCCCATCTCATGCCCTTGCATTCTGGAGTTTTCAATCCACAACTGCTGCAGCCATGTGGCTGTCTTGGCGGCAGCCATTTTAGGCTGAGGGCTGCTGCCAGGGGGGCCAGAGCTTGCTCTGTACATAGCACTGAGTTCTACCTCACCTAGGCTTTAGGCCTCTGGCTGTACCCATCAAAACCACTTGGACTTTTTCTGTGGTTCTCTCAGTGAGAGCTGTGAAATACCCATTCTACCTACTGAGCTAGGTCTCACTGGGTGAAGAAGTTTGAGGGTTTACAGGCCTCTGGGCTAACAATTCTTTTTTTCCCCTTCCCTTCTAAGGTGGATCCTCCATCAGGACATTTCAAAGGATTGTCCCCTCCTCCTGAGGGACATCGCAAGTGCACTGCCAAGTGCAAGCATGTTGCTACCCCTATGGTCTCTCATAAGAGCAAGCCCAAGGCTTCTAGATGCATGTTCAGGGCAGAAGAGAAGGATGCCCTCAGGCGACAGAAGGCCCTGGAAAAAGAGGTGGCGAGATCAGTAAGGCAGCAAACCAAGGCTTCTAGAAGGCAGGCTGCACCTGCCCCAAATCAGATCACTCCGAGTATCCAGGGGCCAAAGGTGCCTCTGGTTCTAGCTGTGGAGCAGCAGGCAGATCCTTCTGTTCTGTCTCCTGCTGAAGTCATTCCCCAGACCGATCAGGAAGAGGAGCCTCCGACTCATGAGGCTTTAGCAGCAGAACCACAGGCCAGCCCTTTCTCGGAGCCTATTCAGGGGGCCCTGTTGTCACAGATGCAGGCCATGATTGATCTGGCTTTGGCTTGGGCCCATCCACCTAGTTTTTCAAGTCAGTTGCAGGGCTCTTCTACATCAGACTAGATCCGGCAGGGTATCAACGCTCTGCCTGCTTCTCAGTGCACTGACAGCTGGTCAGAGTCCCAGCACTCTTGGCAGGCTCTAGTGTTTCAGGAGATGAGGATCTTATGCTGTTGGAGGATAAGCAGAAGGATAGAGATTTGCCCATTTTTTCTGGGCTTTTCTGAGCATCATTGTTTAGCTCGCTGCTGAATAAGGCTAAAGCAGTGTCTGAATTGGGGGGCAAACCTTCATCCCAGGAGGGCATGGCCCTAACTTCTGCCAGTGAGTTAAACAACATTTGTTTACTACACAGACATCCAAGCCAGAGAAACTTCTGGCACCTCAATTGTTTTGGGATGTAGTGTAAAATCAGTGGTCCAGCCCTACGTCTTGGTAGCCACTCTCTCATCTGAGTGATGTTTTTACAATGTAGAGGAGGCTTTCTCCAAGGCACCCGAACCTCCTGCTGTACATGAGTCAGATCTGGACCATCACGGACCTATGGACCTTCCGGTGTGCATTAAAAACCTTTCTGTTCCAACAAGCCGGTCTGGCCTAGTACTATTGGCTGGGGATTTTAATTAGTTTTAAATTAGTTTTAAATTTGTAATTTTAAATTGTCTTAAATTTTTAAATTTTTAGTTTTATAATCAGGTTTTAATTGGTTGACCATTAATTTAGTTAATTTTAATTGTGTTTTAACTGTTACTTATTTGTGTCCTTTTTAGACGGCTGTACACCGCCCCGAGTCCTTCGGGAGAGGGCGGTATAGAAGTTGTGTTAAATAAATAAATAAATGTCAAACTAAGAAGATGACGTTTACATTCAACTATAAAATTTGCTGGTCAGGTGGACAGATGCTGGTTAGAGGATGAGATTCTGGCATTTTAAAGAATTGTGTAGAAGAAAATGCAATTGTTAATAGTGCAAGATAGCTGCTCTGTTTTTACAAACAGCCAGCCTATCTTTTTGGGTAATTGGACCATTCAGTGTAACCTATTCTATGTTACAGAGGGGAATACTTTATGTGAAAATTCCATTCATTGTCTTCTAATGTACTGGGTTCTTTATGTTCTCCCAAACCAAACAAAATTACCTTTCTGTGGACTATGAGTTTGAAAAAAAATGTTTTTGATTGGTATTACATTTGTTTTATAATAGCCCATACCCTTTGAAATAAAATACTTGATTACCTGATTGCAAACTGCAAAAGTGGAGTATTATAATTTTCTTATTTTTTTGTAAATGCCAGTAATAAATATTTCCAGCTCTTATAATTCATAGTGGCTAATTCCCATTGGCTAATTTCTGCTTCCATGTGTTTCAGATCAATGATTCATCAGCCATTCATCCCAAAGCATAAATATTGTGGTTCTGTTCTCAGATAGGCCATCATCAAATAGTGCCTTATAGCATTTTGCTGCTGGTATAAAGAATTGGGAGCTAATGCAGCACATAACACTGTATTTTGGTAGAAATCAAAGCTGTTTTTAAATATTGGCATAAGAAAAATATACTGTAAAGCTATTTAGAAAGGCTCTATTTGATGAAATCAAAGTTATGCTTAATTCAGCATTTCATTTTCATTAGATAATACTGGGAAATTGATTAAACGTATGACATGAAGTCAGCAGTCCTTTCTTGTTTTTTGTAATTTTTCTGCCTTGCATTTGATTTTGCCTCTGAGTCTAGAGCTACTATCAACCATTTAAAAAAAAAAAAAACCAAGGGCAAGAGGGAACTGCAACGAAATGTTGCAGTGTGCAATGACTCCTTTCTACTCTTCCTTCCCAGATTTTACATTCTTCCCATATTTGGATATAGTTCAGTCTTTCCCCCCTGATATTCACCCTACTGGATATATTTTAACTTCTGAAAATAATAGCCACCTGCACAAGATTTCTTTCATAGACCTGGTTTGGATATATACTGTATATGGAACAGCATTCTCCATTAACACAATACATACGTGACTGACCTGCAAAAATGTGGTTCACTGTGGAGTTTTGTTGCTTGCTGATCCATTCAGTCAGCAATGGCTGAATAAAACTGCCTATTTTGAAGAGCTAAAATTGGTGAAGTAAGAACTAGCAGTTCTCAGGCTAAATAGAACAATTCTATCCACATTGAGTAAATGTTTCTCAATCTCAAGCCAGGAAAAGAATGAATAAGTTTCCACTGGTGTGAAAAGGGAAGAAGAAAAAAGCTTAAAATGTAAACCTTATTTAGCCATGTTGTGTTTTTGCTGTGTATTGAGATTTATTGCTATCCGCACAATGGAGCCTGGTGCAGTTCACACACCAGGGATAATCACCATGTAGAACTAACGTTCAGTACTAATCCTCTTAACTTCTATTCCTACAGAAGAGCACTATCTTGTCTCATATTGCCCTTAGCATTCTGCTTGGACCAGAGAAACCTACTGAGAAAACATAAAGGCTCTAGATTAGTCAAGACCAGTATAAACATGAGATGACTGGATTTCTTACCCTACCTATTCAGTAGACTTGATATCCCTCAAGTATTTCAACTCTAGCTATAGCTACTCATGGAGTGCAATACTTTCCTTTCTTCTAATGGTCTATTCATTTTTTCTATTGTTTTTTTCCTAAAAAATCACTTTTTAATGAATTAGGCAAATCTCTTTGCCTAAATTCATGAAAATCACATTGATTGTGGAATGTATTCATCTAAAGTATATTCAGTTTACGTTAGTATTTGATTTGATTTATAGTTTTTTCCCCTAATATTTGTGTCAATGGTAGTAATAGAGACAATTGAATAGCCGCACCCACTGTCCACACCCAGCAGCTGTCAGTTAGTTTATTTTGCTGTAGGTGTTGGCTTGTCCTTTATTCTGCAGGTCTCTCATCTCAATAATCAGCTGTTTGGGTTACAGGGAGTTGCATGTTTCAAACAGCTGGTAGCTGGATTCTACTATTTCCTCTTTCTCCAGCAAAGGGAAAACAAATGAGTCTGGACAAGAGTGTGCCATTGTACTCAGGGCATGTATACATCAGCCCAAACCGACCAATAGGTCTGGGGTTCATCTGATATCTTATGAGTCTCTTTAATTTAATTTAATTTTAATTTTATTAGATTTATATACCGCCCCTCTCCCGAAGGACTCGGGGCGGTGAACAGCAGGTAAAAAACAATACAATATAAAATTTAAAAAACAATTAAAATTAATTAAATTATAGCTGATTATGATTAAAATTATTAATACAATTAATACAAAATCCCTTCTTAAAATAAAATTATACAAATTTTAAAATTGTTTAAAATTTATTTAAACCCCAGGTATCAAGCTAGGCCAGCCTGTTGGAATAAATGGGTTTTAAGGGCACGTCGGAAACCCCGGAGATCCGTGATAATGCGAATCTCCGGGGAAGGTCGTTCCAGAGGGTGGGTGCCGCCACAGAGAAGGCCCGCACCCATGATAAAAGGTTTATCCTGAAGCCACTTTCATCTGTTTATATAAGGGAAGGGTTAGACTTAATTTGATGTTTGCTGATGAAATGTAGATTATATTCCAAACACTAACATCTGGCTTAAAGCTATTCATTTATCTATTCCTTTATATGAGGACCATCTTCTGGCATTGACAGCTGACATTAGTAATAATAGGCTTTACACCTCAGAAAAATTGCTGCTTTACATGTACAGCCTGCAGTAAATTTCAACTGCTTAGTTGAATATTGTAATTAATTGGTTTAAGCCCTTTTAATGAAGACAAATCTTGATTGATCCTTCATGTGTAGAAAACACCTTGAAGTAACTGGAAAAAATTGAAAAAAGGAACAACCTGATTAGGAAAATAGCAGGAACGGCAGGGAACACAACAAAAACGCTGCATACAATGGTACAATTATTAGTTTACTCTGTCACTGAATTCTGTACACCTGTATGGGGAAGAAGTTGTCATATCAACAAGACTGAAGTTTATCTTAATAATACAATAAGAATAACATCAGGAACCCTCAAATCTACACCAGTGTCCTGGTTCCATGTTTTTTCTAACATTACTCCCCGCCCCAATCTCAGGTGACAAAAACAGACAGTTGAAGAATGGAATAAGATAAAACAATCCATGGACACCTAGAGATCTGCTAAAACATAAAATATTAGATTCTCTATCTTGCACCAGGCTTAAGTCTAAGAAACCAGCTTGGAATAACATACCACAGTCTTACTATCTAGACAAAGAACAGTGATCCAAATGGATGACCTTTAATAACTATAACCAAACAGATTACGTAGAGCCAATAAAACCACTTCCAGGAATGTAACTGCCCCGAAAAATACAGAGCCATCTGAAAAGAATCAGGACAGGCCATGTCAGAACTAAGGCAAAGTTCTTTAAGTGGGGAATGGCCGAAAGCCTGCAATGTGTCCATGGTGCATTGGAACAAATGATGATGTGCGTAGCCCAAGAAAGTCTCTTCAGGAAGTTTCAAGGCATCTATGATGATCTCACCTCAGCAACAATAGAAGCAGTTAGATGGGTTACTTCCTTAGATATTGAACTATAGCATCTATCCTGTTGCGATTCTGTGGGGCCATATTATAACAATTTTGTCATGGTTTTATCCTAATTCAATATTTTATTTTGTCTACGTATTATCCACACACTTTACATACACGTATTTGCTGATGCTTTATTCAAACTTATATTTGTGTTTGTATGTATGTGGTTTATTAGTGTTGTATATCAGTGATTGCATGACCTCTGTTGATGCCATATGCTAAATAAATAATAATTAATGAAGATGAATTAGACATTTCACAAAAATATAGTCTTATTAGATTATTAAACTACCATGAAATAATGACACAATTTCTTGACTATTTCTATAGTCAAGCATGTTACATTTTTATGAATTCAAAATGTCCAAACATAAAATTTTACTTATATATTTCTGAAAGCTTTTAAAGGGATTTGAGATAATAATGTCATGTATTTATTATATCTAGACCTACAACTCTTGATGCCTTCGTGTTTGGTTTTCTTGCACCTCTTTATAAAGCACCGTTCCTTAAAGTCCAGCTACAAGAGCATCTGAAGCAGCTTCCTAACTTATGTCACTTCTGTGATGATATTCTGAGTTGCTACTTTAGACGAAACTTCTCAGGTAAATGATATATTTATCCCTACACATATACATCTTAAAATCTACAAATGCTTGTTTGCACTAAGTCTATACTAGAAATATATTCTTCCCCAGAAATCTTGGAATCTGCCTTATAAATTTGTAAGGGCTTTAAAAATGGTAAAGGTTTAGGACTTTATTAACATACATTATATGATGCTTTCTCTGTGAAAATTCTTGAAATGTTTGTAGTGATTGTTGGTTGCTTCTAATTCTATCTTCTATGTGTCTTGCCTATTTAGGGACCTCTCCTGAGGGACAAGATACAGTTGATGCGAATCTTCAGAAACTTACACAGCTTGTGAACAAGGAATCTAATTTGATTGAAAAGGTTCTTGTTCATTCTGATTTTCTAACTGATAAGATAGGGGCCAGATAGTACTTTTGGCTTTAATCAACTAGAAAGAGAAAGCGAGCCAGAACTAGAAAAGGAGCACTCAAGGAGAACAGAATCCATCCCAAGTTTTTGGATGCTTCCTACCTTGGTTTCAGTTGCTTTTATGTTATTCAATCTTTGATGCCTGTAGGGACCTTCATTGCAGAAAACCATATGAGATGATAAGACTGCAGGAGGATAAACAAGAGAGGAACGGTTTTGCATTTATCATCTTTATGCTGCTTCTTCTTTTAATAATGTCTCATTCTTTAGCTTTAGCCCATTTCTCTGCTTTACTGAGACAGTTCTGTTGCACAAATATATGAAACTGCCATTGTTCTGGATAACTAAACCCTAAATTATTGTGTATCAATAACCTAGCTTTGGAAATGACTGTTTGATAATGTTCAGTATTAGATATAAATAATTATTCTTTATTGATAGATTATGTTTAAAAATTCAGCATTTGCACTTGATTTAAAAGAGAAGGAATAGGCAGTATTTGAGTTGATTGTATTTTCTTCCATAGTAAGTAAATATATAACGGGTAAAGTACGGACAATTCACATAATACCACCATAAAATTATTGAATATATATAATATATAAGCCACTTAAAGGAGTAGACCAATTTATTATAATCTTTGGGTGGTTTTTATTTATTAGTGCTTAGAATCTATACCTAATAAATAATAACAATGCTTATTTGATAAAGGAAACTATCACATAGGCGTTATGTATATTTCTATATGACTACCAATCAGAACGATTAGAAGCAGTTATTTCCTAACAAGTTGTCAGATTGTAATATAAATTAAAGTGTTAATAGAGGGAGACACTACACATGCTTGCTCAGTCTCGGTTTTATTCTGGCTGTTTGTTTATTTATTTTATTTATTTATTTTATCGAATTTCTATACCGCCCCTCTCCCTAGGGACTCGGGGCAGTTTATTCCAATCAAGTGATGTATTTTCCCTAAAGAATCTTTTATTAGAACAAGTTGAGATAGATAATCAAACAGAGAGGAAAAAGTAATACTACTTTGATAAATTAAGATAAATTAAATTATCTAGCCATTTGATGTCAGTACCCTTGTACCCGTTAATCTATAGCTTGGTTTGGGCAGGAGGAAGTTGGCAGCTAAGATAGAGCAATCAATTTTTGAGTACCGTATTTGTTTCTCTTTGCAGACACAAATTCTTTTTTAAGCTTAACTTTAGACAGAAGATTTGTAACTTCCTGTGTGGCAGAAATCAGAACTCTGTGTGCTTTATATAACAGTAGCTATTCGGTGGCTTGTCAGAATCAGTGGAGAAAACAACCTTTTTAAACGATTGGGCAATGCTCAAAATTGCTGTCTGGCTTTAATTTTGTTGTTAGATAAATATTTAACAAGCTTATTTCCTGTTTTGTTATTGGCAGATATTTTAACTTTATTAGTAGTACTTTTCACTTTCCATTGTTTGATCTTAAGGAAATAGTAGTATTAACTTTGAATGATCAAGAATATTATCTCTCATTTTTCCAGTTACTTCTAAACTGCTTTCTTATCTGATGAGAAGCTGCATGGTTTTACATTTAACTCCCTGTGAGAGGCAAAAAGAAAGTGCAGATAAATTGGAAAGCATGTTGTCATTCGTGTGATGACGTTTTAAAATGAAGCATACAACAATGTTTGATCAGGTCAGCTGAACAAATCAGGCCCACAAAATCAAAACATGGTGTAAAAAGTGTTAATTACAGAGAATTGGATAAGAAATACTTTAAAGAGTATCTCATGCATAGATAATCTTTAAAGGACCACATCTCCATTTCTTTTAAATGATAAACAAGAAATAACATACTTACTAATCAGAGTTAAGCTGTTGAAGGATAAAAAAAATTATGTATGGCATTAATAAGGTAATTCATTGAACTCATTAATTAATATGTTGTTCCTTGAACTCAAGAAAATTGTGCCATTGTGTATATACTTACCTTATAAAATAGTTGATTGATTTTTACAATGTGAACAGTGTTAAAAGTACTTTTATTCAAATATCCAAACTGGCCTTTATCTTGCTTTTGCAGATGGATGATAATCTTCGTAAGAGCCCTCAGCATCCTCCCCGTAAGCTGACAACTGTCAAACTTTCTACAGCCGAAGAAGGAAATAATTCACTGAATCGATTGTCACCCTTATAGTTTTTTAATTTCATATTTATACATGTGTTCTGAGAAACTGTTCATCTGTAATCAATGTTTGCACTAAATCTATATCTTTATGAATCTATGGCAAAGGACAACTTGACATGGGTGCAGTTCCATTCATATAATAATAACTGATTTATTCTATGGTCATGTTAAAAATACTAAGTTAACATAGGAAAGATCACTAGATAACTGTAAAATATGCTGTTTAATGTCAACTTTAATGCTGCATAATGCTTGCCTTTTCAGGTCAATATGTCTTTTGACCAAAGCTAGGATTTCTTTTTTTTTTGCGAATTCACTAGATTAAGTTTTCAGCAATCATGTTAAACCTTGTTGTATGTCAGAATAGATAGTGGATCCCCACTTTTAGCAGTTTTGTAGTTTTCTACAATAGCTCAAATACCGAAATTAAAGTATCAGCCTGTTGACACAGAACAGTGAATAGTATTTGCCATTTTGGAACATTTTGTGCAAGCAATGGTGAATATATGCAATGTATGCTCTGTTTAAAAGAATATAGGTTTTTTTGTCAAAAAAAAAAAAAAAAACTAGTCTTACTGCCATTGGCATCTTGTTTCATATTTAAATGTTTATTCAAATCTAGTTTTACAAAGAACAGGCCTGAACAAGCCTGATTAGTTGCCTGAAAGTATATTGCATACAAATTGTAGACATTTTTACTGAGTCCGTTTTTTCCTACTTTGTTCTGTCTTACTCATTGACACCTTTTTCATGTTTCTCCAGCAATTTCAAGTTCTCTGGAATAGAGAAAAACAAGATGAAGTGAAGACAATGTCCTTCTAACTCCATTTCTGATTTCAACCATAGCAATTGGCATTACTTCTATTTAACCTCTTTTGTGCTAGAGGTGCAATTGGTTTTTGCCTTAATGCAATACATCAACACCAACCTGAATGACCTAGCCTTTTCTCTGGGTTAGAATGTTTCAGTTAATGAATTGAAAGGATACTGAGCATGTGCAGTATGTTGAACTTGGCAGACAGAGTTCTCGCTGAGCATGGGCTTCCCTAAGTACTTGAACCAAGAATGGTAGGTAATATACCACTCAGAACTGCTGTACTTGACACTTTCTTCTTACAATGTATTTATTTATTTATTTTATAGGAACTAAAGGTCTAAGGCACACACCACAATATAATAAAAACAGCAGCAGAGAGAAATACAATGCCATAGCAGTGCACATAAAGTTGATTATAGGGATAGAGCTTGGCATTTCCTGAAAGCCTCTAAGTCGGGCTCATTTTGTAACAGCTGTCCATGATGGTATTGAGAAACATTTCAGCTTAGCAGTAGTTTTACCACAATTAATATAACAACATTAATAGTCCAAATCAAAACTGGACGGTTGCTAATAGGAGGGGCTGGGTTGTTTAAAAGACAGATGGTTACTGATTGGCTTGCAAAAGGAAGGAATAAAGTAAGTTGTATAAGAAGAATGGGGATATTGAAATATTTAAGCCTTGAGATCTTTGAAAAGTGTGGAGTTTTGAAGGCACATTTTTACAGAGAGGTACTAGGAATCTTTTTTGTACCTGCTTGAAGTAGCTCCCTATTTGTAACCTAGCTAGTGCCGCAAAGGGTACACTACCATGGAAATCTGTAAAACTGATGAAAAAATATGGAAGGTTGCATAAATTTGGGGTGTGATCTAGACAAGGGCTTTCATTGACTCAAAATTTAATTCTGAATTAAATCAGAATATTTTTAGAAAATGACTTAATTAAAATGGCATCTTCCTTTAATAAACTGATTTTTTTGTTCTACATTTTTCATATGTAAACAAACAGCTTCCTTTTTGTTTGACTTTATTTTGCCAAATCAAACAAATCTACTTTTCTCTAAATTACTTAAGAGTATTCTGTGAATGTAGAGACATAGTTGTCTGAATAAGTTTGTAAATTTTGTATATAAATATACTTACAGAATATTACTTTATAAAATAAAGAATGTAGCAATCTTCATGTATCTTGTATTTATAACAATATTTTGGGATGTCTAATAAGAATAAAATTAAAATTTCATGTTACTTCTATAGGTGTTTCATTTGTTGTCTGAATATGCAGATGCCTATGCAAAAAATACCTGTGAATGTGTTAACTATTTTTCTTGATAAGTTTTTTTTTTCTTGACAAGGTTAGGGCTTCTCCCCCCCTCCCCAAGTGTTCATAATACAACTTGACAAAAGCAATCGGGTTGACCATGAAAAATTTCACAATCCGCCTAGAGGCAAATAGAAATATACAGTTTTATTTATTTATTTATTTATTTATTTATTTATTTATTTATTTATTTATTTATTTATTTATTTATTTATTTAT
>JANHFJ010002209.1:432199-442785 GCA_032468195.1 Cerberus rynchops
GGAATTCTGGGAGTTGAAGTCCATGAGTCATGAAAGAGCCAAGGTTGCCCACCCCTGCCTCAATACATTGCCAATGACCATATTGTCTGGAGCCAACAGGCATTAAAGGTCAAAACATCTAGAGAGCATTAGATATATATTGCTGCTTTTGTCTATTTTAGTTAAACACTAATATACGTCAATGAGAACAAAGAGCAGTATAACTGCATACTTTTAATGTCTTACCTTTAACACTGTAACAGCTGTATCCAAATCAGCTACATTATGGTCTTTATGTTCCTCAACAAGCTTATCCTCAGAGGAAATGGGACATTCGCACTGGTAGCAGTATGTATCCAAACGTGCTTGATCCACTTCTTTCTGCAGAAATTCATATTCTGGTACATTTCTTTGTAGCATTTCAAGATCAAGCGATTCAGCCATCTTTTCTTCAGCATACATTCTTGCCTCTCCTTCATTCACAACTTCATAAGTATCACTAATGCCATGTAGGGAGTCTTCATCATCAAAAAGCAATTCTTCATGAGCTGTTTCTGAAGAAATTTCTTCCTGAAAGACATCGTCGTGAGTAACCACTTCATAGTTTAAGAGCTCAGCTAGATCTTCATCAATGTCACTATCCTCTTCCTCTTTTATTGAGTATAGTGGATAGGTATCAAAATCATGTGACAAAAGAGAATAGTCCACTTCCCCAAATTGATTATCAGATTTTACTCCTGCTGCTAACTGGCCTTCTGTGTCATACTGCATTAGATGCTGGGCACTATTTTCTCCAGTTCTGCTCTCAGATTTTTGCACTTCAGTGTCCAAACATGGAAGATCTTTGTGATCTAAAACCTTTGCATCTTGTATTGGGGACTCAACTAAAACGTACGTGTCTTCTAGTTGTCTTTCACATTGCCTCTCAGCCTGGTCTAATCCTTCAAGAGACTGTGCACTTTTTTCTGCAGTCTTTACAACTTCACTTTCATCCATTCCATGAACTTCTTTTATTTCAGACTGTTGGTTTTGGATGACTGCATATCCAGCATCATTCTTTGATCCATCTTGCCCAGATGATTCAGTCTGATATACAGTTGCTGTATAATCAAGTATTGGACTGGACTCCTCATCACTTGTTTCTTCTGGTACCTGCTGGTCTGTGCCATCAGATAAGGATTCTTCTTCCCTTCTTTGACTACTGTCATCATTGCTGGCTCCTGAGCTATAGAACTCTCTTCCAAAAGGAATTGCATGTGTTGTCTGACAAATCCTAATTTTTATGTCACTCACAATCTCAGTTACCCCACTTGTATCACTCGGACATTCCTCCACTTGGGCAGATAGATCAAGTTGAATATCTGCAGACTCATTCTTTTCCCCTTTTGGTTCGTAAGCATCTTCTGTGATTTTTGGTTGAATTAAAGTTTCCTCTTTAAAAAACTGACCATTTAAAATGTCTTCGTTCTTGGATTCTTCCACATTATTTGGAGTATAATTTCTAGGAATTTCCTTCTCCAGATGCATTTCAGTCCCATCATCTGGAATATGATCTCTGATATGAAAAGTCAGATCGATATCATTCACTTCTTTACATTTGTGGCTTTCTTTTTTAGAATCACTCACTGCTTCTTCATAGAAATCTTTACATAAAAATGCCAAGGCAGATGGCATCTCTAGAACCTCAGAGTCTGCTACAGTCATTGGCAAGGAAGCAGTTGGAGACTGAGACAACTCATCTTTCTCAGTATTAAATAAGACTGCATTAGTGTTTGCTAAGTTAAATTCATGCTCTTTGCTTTTATGATCATCTCTAACAGCTTCAATCGTTTTATTTTCATTTGCTGTTTCTGAAATGTCTTGATGGGTAGCTGTTGCATTTTGTTTTTCTATCATTCCATTAGGGGCTTCATTCAATTCTCTTTCTAATAAAGACAGCTCCACAATATTCTTTGATTTTGCTGCTGGACATGTCACTTCCACATATTGTTTATCTATATCATCAAATGGCCTCTCTGTTTCCTGAATCAACATTTCTTTTTCTATTTGGGCGAAGGATGTATTTTCAATCAAAGTATCCTTTTCAACATAATCAATATTGGCATTATTAAAAATATTATCATCCTTGATCTCTGGAATAACAGAAGCTTCTTCAATGTCTGTGCTCTCCTTAATACCCTTCCCTTTTTCAAGTTCCTTTGATTCATTTTCTGTCATTTCATGGTGATTTAAGTCCTCTGTATGTTGTTTATTTGGTTTGCTGACTGAAGGTTCCTTATCAACAACCACATCTCTAGTATCATTACATGCTTTTGTTTCCAACAATGAAATGGTTTCTACTGCCTCTGGTACAAGCTTTTTTCTGTCAACAGAGGAAATGAGAGGAACATTAGTTTTCACAACTTCACAACTTTCAGAAATATTAACTATGTCTTTCCTTTGATCAAGATTGGGAGCTGGTAAGGCTTCTTCTCTCAATTGATCTTTGAATTCTTTCTCTTTACTCAAAGAATTTTCAGGCACTTTCAAAGTATCCTCCATGGTAGGCAAATGGTTTGTTTCTTCTGCTTTTGAAAGATGCTCTGTGTTAATGATTCTGTCTACCTGGGGTTCTGATTCAAAACATGTTGGAGAAAACTCAGTGTTCCTCTCTGCCATTACATTTTTCTCAGGAAAGAGAGTTGAACCATTTACTGAGTCAGCATCACCAAAAGGAGTTTGAAGATCTAAATTCTCTTTTTCTGAGATCTGTGGGAAAAAAGTTTCCATTGTTTTTGCCTCAGAAAGAAGGAATGCAGCAATGGACATGGGTTCTTCTGGCATCTCCTTTATTATTGCAGTTGTGCAAGGCTGATTTTCTTGTTTCTTTTCTGGATCTGATGTAGCAGAGTTGGATGGGCTCAAGAAAGATGTTGAGACTAAAGATGGATATGAATTCTCTTCTGGCTCTTTCACTTTCTTCATGAAAAGAGATGAAATGAGTGGTTCTTGTTCAGAAGTCTGATTTTGTTCCTCAAATGAATAGAGTTCTGGTTGTTTTGAATAAGAAAAATCTAACTGTTTTGTATCCAGGGATGCAGTGAGTGATGGATGCACGTCGGGCTTCATTTCATTTTCTAACAAAACAGATGGTTTACTTTCTATTTGAGTAGCTTCAGACCACATTATCTGCATTTCTTGTTTTTTTGCCTCATCCATCAACTGTGATAATACAGGAACACCAGAATCTACCTCTTCAGTTTTAGGCAGATAATTCTCTTGTTCTTGGGTTTTCATATCAGCCAATTGGCATGAATCTTGAAGAGTTGCAGGATAGTAAAGTTGAATTTCTTCCAACTGTGAGTCTTTTACTGGTTGCAACAAATTGTCAGCTTTTAATGGAGCATCCTGGTCTTTTGAACATTCAGCCTGAGAAGTTTTTCGTTCTTGGTCTTCTTTTTCTTCATGGCAATATAATATTCCTTGAGGGAAAATGGAAGGTGAATATAAAGCAGTTTCTTGTTTGGGTTTTTCTTCAGCAGAATGCAATAAAGTGAGACCTTCCAGCTCTGATTGCAATGCCCTAGGACTATATAGCTTGCTATCCTGGCTCTTGGTTTCAGAATGTGGAGTAACAAGCAAATGAGACCGAGTATCCTCCACATTTGCTTTTGTTTCTTCATTGAAAATTGAACAAGGCTGCATTTGTTTTTCTTTTTCAGGGACAGCACCAGATGAAATAGGTTCAACAAAAACATGTTCTGCAGACACTGCTGCCACAACAGGAGACTGTTCATTTATTTCTTCAAATGTAGCATCATCTAGAATGGATCTGAATTCCTCAGACACAGTCTTTGTGGCCGTGGATGGATGCAGTGGTTCTTTGCTGTGGTCCTTCGCTTTGACCTCCTCTATAGAGGGAGTTGTAAGGAACTGTAAATCTGACGCTACATCTTGAGACTCAGGGAAAGGGAAATTATTTTTTCCTATTTCAATTTTGTCCATAAGTTCTGAAAAAACAGCATTTGATTGCTGTGAGGCTGGTGGTGAACTTACTACTGTCTCAGTAAGAATTGCCTGGGGCTTTATTTTATCAGGGACAAATGATAAAATTAATGGTGGCGATCCAGATGCCTCATTTAATGTCTTAGACAAATCATTTTGATTTCCCTGTGTTTCTGAAGCAGAACCTTTTAATTTGGATATTGGAATGATGGGTGCACTACATTCAGTTTCTTCCCTCTCTTTTTTAGATGATGCTGGCTGTTCATCTTCTGATTCTGCTGTCACGGATACAGGCATTTGAAGGTCTTCCCCCTCTGTGCTTGAAATGGGAAAGGATGCATCTAAATGTTTTCCCAATTCAGACATGAAGTTCATCTCATTTGTGGAAGGAGTCTCCGATTGTGCAGGTTCAACTTTTGCCAGGTGCTTTGATTCTGGAACAGCAGTGCCATAGTGCTCTGCATCAGCTTTATTGAGTTGCATGCTTAAAAATTCAGAATCTTTGGCTGCAGCTTCTGAAATACCTTGATTTTCTTGCACATCTGTTGAATAAACTGACTGAGATAAAGCCGGTGCAAGCAAAGGAGGCTGGATCCCATTTATCTCCTGTTCTTCTCCCAACTGCACTGTGTCCACATCTATGGGTAGAAGTGTTTGTGATAAATGCTGAAGAGTTTGCTGCTGAACAGCATCTGTCTGTGGTGGCTCAAAACCAGGATGTAATGAATCAGGATGCAATGGCTTGGTGATAGGTTTATCAGGTTGCATAATTTCCTTATGCATTTCATTGACAGAATGCAAAGTAGTTGTTTCTTCCGACTGGGATGAAAGAGTAGAATTCTGCTGTATAAAATGCTCTCTTGATTCAGATTCCAATGATTGCTGCAGTTGATCTTCACTTATTTCACTATAGGATTTAGCTTGTTTCTCAACAATCGGCTGTGGGGTACAGTCTTTAGCTTGTTTCTCAACATCATTTATAGTGGGGCGTAGCTGACTTTCTGAATTCAATTCTTGCAGTTGTATAGGTGCTTCATCTGGATGTTGTGCAGGTACAGATGAGGAAAATTGCCCTGTTTTTGTGCCTATGCTGATTTCTGGCTCCCTTGATTTAGATACTAATTCTTTTGCTAGAACCACTGTGGCTGACGGGTTTTCTTCTTTTGTTGTTTCAGCATTTTGGAAAAATCCAGTAGAAAATGATGCTTCTGCTTTCACAGAAGTTAATTCAGTGGAATCAGACCAACTGCTTTGTTTTTTCATTTGCTGAGGCAGGCAAGATATATTAGAGTCTGGCCGTTCAAACAATGGTGCAATTGTCTTTAGAGAGGCTGGTTGTGTTCCATGCATTTCCACACTGGCAATAAGAAAAGATGGAGTAGGTAGCAACTGTTCTGATGAGCTGACTGGCTCAGTAACTTTGTCACTGAGAAGCAATATTTCTTCAGGTCCATGTGGTGCCTTTATGGACTTGGAGATAACAAGAAGTTCTGGTTCTGACTGTACCGGTGCTGTAGAATGTTGTTGAGCCTTTTCCTCCTGTGCATTTGGATCGGAGAGTGTGGAATCTGGACACAAAGATTCTGTTGAGGCAAGTTGAGTCTCTGTTTTGTCTCTGAGAAGTTTTCCATCTGAGACAGCGGTCAGAGGTGGCTGAATCTGAGCAGCTTGTCTTGGCAAGTCTGATTTCAACTTTTCTTCTTTTGCAGCTTCTTTAACCATAGTATAAGATGTCTCTGAAAGTCCGGTGGGTTCTTCCACACCGTTACAGATTTCCTGTGTTGTGGAAGCTAGATCATGTGCAAGTTCAGCTTCTTCACCCTCTGATTTGTGGACCAAGGGAAGATAGCCTGACTTTCTTTGGGAAAGCACAGTGAATTGATCCTCCACCTTTGCTTTGTCTGACAACTGTTCTATTTCTTGCTCTTCTCCTTCTCTAATAGAATATGGAAATCTTGCCTTTTCAGGGATGGTTTCAATTAAATGAAGAGGAACTGTTTGTTTTTCTGATTCTCCAACAGAATGCTCCAAAGGTGTGCCACTGACTTCCATTTCTGAAGGAATTGAGGATTCCATAGTTTGATTTCTAATTTCAGCTAAGTCAGACACTTCAGGTGCTGCTAAATAAGATGCAGGTTCAGTTTCATGAGCTTCAGATTTGTGGTCTAGGCAACTAGACAGGGTTAGCTGGTCTGATTTTGTTTCAGAAGGTGTATATAATTTGTCCCCTAATTGTTCCTTTTCTGAATATTGCCCTGCCAGCTGTTGTTCTTCTTGCTTTTTTCCTTCTTTAACAGAAGATGGTAATCTTGCCTTTTCAGAGATGATGTGTTTGGTTTTAGCTGAATAAGGAAGAACTTCTTGCTTCTCAGCTTCTCCAGCAGAATGCTCCAAGGGCTCACCTGTGACTTCTGTTTGTGAAGAAATTTTGAATTCCATAGCTTGATTTCTAATGTCAAATATGTCTGATGCTTCAGGCTCACCACTTACAGCTGCTAAATCAGATACAGGTTCAGTTTCATGATCGTCAGAGTTATGATCTTGACCACCAAACATAGGAAGTTGGCCTGACTTTGTTTCAAAAGGTGAAGTTAATTTGTCCTGTGACCTTTCTTTTTCTGAATATTGCCCTGTCAGCTGTTTTTCTTCTTCTTGCTTTTCTCTTTCTTTAACAGAAGATGGTAACTTTCCTTTTTCATCTTTGGTTTCTGTTGAATAAAGAATCATTGCTTCCTTCTCTGCTTTTTCAACTGAATGCTCTAAGGGTGTACCACTGACTTCCATTTCTGATGGAATTGCAAAGTCCATAGCTTGATTTCTAACTTCAGCAAAATCAGATGTTTCAGATTCACCATCACTTGCTGCTAAATGAGATGCAGGTTCAGTTTCCTGAGCTTCAGATTCATGGTCTGAACACCCAAACAAGGGTAGCTGATTCAACTTTGTTTCAAAAGGTGTAGTTATTTTGTCCTCTAACTGCTCTTTTTCTGAATATTGTCCTGCCAGCTGTTGTTCTTCTTGCTTTTCTCCTTCTTTAACAGAAGATGGTAATTTTGCCTTCTCGGGAAGGATGTCTTTGATTTCAGTTGAATAGAGAGGACCCTCTTGTATCTCTGCTTCTTCAACTGAAAACTCCCAGGAGGTACCACTGACTTCCATTCCTGAAGGAATTGCAGAGTCCATAGTTTGATTTCTAATTTCAGCTAAATCGATTGCTTCAGGTTCAGCATTCATAACTGTTAAATCTGATGCAGATTCAGTTTCTTGAACTTCTGACTCCTGAACCAAAGACAAGGGCAGCTGGTCTGATTTTGTTTGTAAAGGCACAGTAATTTGTTCCTGCATCATTTCTTTTTCTGAGGATTTCTCTGATAATTGTTCTTTCTCTTGCTTTTCTGCTTTTCTAACAAATGATGGTAATTTTGCCATCTCAAAGTTAGCATCTGTGATTTCAGTTGAATGAAGAGAAGCCTCTTGCTTCTCTGCTTCTTCAACAGACTGCCCTAAGGATGTATCTTTGATCTCCAGACTTGAAGGAATTGTAGATGCCATAGATTGAGTTCTAACTTCAGTTAAGTTACAACTTTCAGGTTCACAGTGAGTAGCTGCAATATTATGAGGTTGCTGTACATGTTGAGTAGAAGCTTCTGATAACACTGTTCTAACTGAGTCAGATTGATTTTCTGTTTCTGATTTAACATAAGGAAGTGGTTCAACAAGAACTGGGGAACAAGGCTGAGTTACTTGATTCTCTGACGGTGACCTCACTTCTTTTAATAAATCAGAAACTTCAAAGGTCATTGGTGTATGATCCTGAATTTCCTTTTTTTCACTAACAAAGCTGAATGATTTTTCCAGTGCAGTATTTAAAGTATTTGGAGAAACAGACTGTTTTCCCTTTTTTTCCATTTTGTCAGACTCAGCTGGTTGAATCAGTTCTGGAAGTGAGTAATGTATTCCAGGTGAATACTGTTTGGTGTCTGGCTTCTTTGCTTTGTCACCAAGGTGTGTTGAAAATTTTGGTAGCTTTTCTGAAGGCTTCTTTTGCGTTTTAGGGAGAAACAAATGCTGTGGTTTCTTGTCCTCTTTACTGTAAAGTGCAGACTTGGAACTTTTTGTTTCTACATGTCTGAGATTATAACTCAGAATTTCCTTCTTGTTATTCTTCTCTGCAGTGTTTTGTTCAACGTGCCGTAAAGATACAGATATTCCTCGTCTGGAGAAGACTTTGGGTGCGTCTTTTGGCTTCCTGATCACCTCTGAGGGTGGAGGCATATCTTTATTGTTTATCCTTCGGAAAACCTTTTTATGTCTTTCTTCCAATACAGCAGTGATTTGAAGAATCCTGGCTCTTACAGTTCCTTTGAGAGGCAGCTCCCCTTTTTTCATCAAAGTGTTTTCTTTCTCCTCTGGCCCAGAAGTCGCTTCCTGTGTGATTTGAACCAAATAGTCTTTAATCTTAGAAGGTTGTACTTGAGAAGGCCACGATTGTGGATCAGATGGATCAACTTCACTTTCTTCAGCTTTTTTCAGTACTGACGTCTGAGAAAAATCACATTCTTGGCTGTCTGGTTCTATCTTCTCATTTAATGTCTGATGGGTTGAATTGCTCAGTTTTTCCTGTGTCATCTTTCTTTCTTTCTTCAGGAAAGTTCTCCCTGGAGAACAATCTGTGTACGAGTTTTCCATACTGTATACCCCAGATGTAATGCTGGCTTCCGAGGCATGGGATGTGGAACATCTACTTGAATTGGTCTCCCACGTTAAGCTACTTTCTTCACTTTGAACAGCCTCCATAGCATCAGACAACTTGGATTTCATCTCTTCATTCTGGCTATGTTTTTTAAAACTGCTAAAGAAACAAATAGTAAGAAACTATAACATTCTTTAATCAACACAGGAATAACTATAAATACTGATAAAATCTATAAATATTACTTTTCAAAGTCTTAAATCTGTTTCATGAGATAATACTGGACTGAAAATCTTCCTTGCCATAAGAATGCAGTGTTGGACTACTGTTATACGATAATCTAAAATAATTTAAGACAGGAGAAAAAGTTTTCCTTATAATCTAAAACTGATTATGAATTTGTATATATGTAAGTGAGACGGCGAGATATTTTTTGCTCTGTGTGCCAGGTTTCAGCAGTAAATTTCAGCCTCTTGACTTTACACAGATTAATTTGGCTGCTAGGCAAATAAGCCTTTTAAACTCATAGTGTGGTGTGTGGTTAGATAAGAATTTATTTGCCAAACTGGAAGAAACTACATTAACCAGTGACTGGCCTCTGTCAGTAAGAGAGTTCTTTCTTATACCCCCAAAAAGTTTGAATTTATTGCTCTTTCTTCCAGGCTTCTCCCGTGTTTCATAGCTGAGTGGTTGAAGCTAAGTGGTTGTTGGTTATTGACAAAATTAATAACTTTGTCCTGAATACTGCTTATTCTTTTTTTTACCATTCACAAAGGCCATGCTTTAAATAATGTCTGTTAGAGAAATGTGTGAAAATATTTCAAATTTGAAATATTTTGAGCTAATACTTTCATTAAGGTCAGAAATTTGGTGAACATTTCCAATGAACTAAGAATAGGTGTTTCAAGCTCTAAGAAACTAATTAGGCTCAGAATGGGCTATTTTGAACTCAGAAGTCTTTGAATCCAAAAATCTTTTGAAGGCTTTAATATGCTGTAAGTTTTGGTCCTGCTTGCTTAGTTCAAAAAAAAAAGGTAGAGTTTTTAAAGGTATATGAAATACCTTTTTATACTTCTTCCTGGTTCCTGGTATCTTTCTCATATTGTCATTAGCCTTCAATGAGTTAAGAATACAGTATTACTAACTACTAATAGTAATAGCTACTATTACTAAGGAGTCTGATGTAACATGGAACCAATCAATGTCACTTGAATCTCAGTAATCCTGAATATTCCTAATTGAAGAAATAACATTTATGAAAAACCATTAAAATATTTTTCAATTTTTTTTACCAAGACTATGTAAAATGGGCACATTGTCTCTGAAAAATAAGGTGACTAGCTTAAGTAATTATAGATCAGAACTAATTTCTCTTGTTTCTAAAATGGGTATAAAAGTATAGAGGTTCTCCAGCTCAGTCAGTCACATTGCATTGTAAGGTTTATTCTGTTGGGAATCAGCATCTACAAAAACTAGCTGTTTCTGGAAGCTGATATTCCTAACTACAAATGGAAAACTGAACTTCAGTATATTTTCTTACACTATGAGCCATGTTCTAGTTTTTTGCAGGAGACACATTTATAACCAAATTGAACCATAACTGACAACTTAGAATATGATTATATCCATAGGCCAATCCATTGGAATAGCTTATTTCAATTTATCTATATTTTAAAAATTCCTTTTAATATGCAGATTTCTCCACTTGATGTTTATCAAGGTTAAATGCAGAGTAGTAGTAGTATTCTGAAAGCAATTCATTCAAATGATAAAGGCGGTCCCACATTTCACAATTGGACACTATTTAGTGTCCCAGTTCTAATCTTTGTATGAAACCTTGTAGTTTATGTAAAGCCATACACCTTTTTTAAAAAAAAAATGCTATTCTATTTCCCCATTCATTAGATTTCTTTTAGCAAAAATTGAACTT
>JANHFJ010002210.1:138939-149293 GCA_032468195.1 Cerberus rynchops
GTCTGTCTGTCTGTCTGTCTATCTATCTATCTATCTATCTATCTATCTATCTATCTATCTATCTATCTATCTATCATAAAAATTCAATGATTTATTTAAAAACTGATCTCCCCCCCCTTCTCCAAATGTTCTTTACATGCAATATAGTGTGATTTTGTTGTTTACTTTTAAACAACAGTTTTTGGGTCTTTTTATTAACATACTTTTTAAAAAGGCAACTGGCTTAGTACTAAACTGGGAAGAATCAAGCAAATTAGTAAATGGCAAGAAAGTGCTTCAACTGTCACTATTCAACAGACTTTATCTGTTTTTAAATTATTGAAAAAGAAATGTTTCATTTTCTTCCCTAAGCAGTCAGAGTACATTTTTTTTACATTTTCTATTTACAAGTTGCCTGAATTACAATGCTGTCCTAAGCAGGAGCTCCATTAGATTGGAAGGATATCGGAAAAGGTGTTTTTTGAAGAGCCTAGTTCTTTTACTCTGGTTTCTCCCATTCTCTACCTCTAAATTTATTTCTGCTGCCAGTGCTCTACTTTTCTACCTGGCAATAGAACTCAAGGCAACATATACTTACTAACGGACAATGTAAATCCTGAGCCAAGTGCCTTTTCAGTATACCAAAATTCTGTGATTGAAGACTTAAATGGACAATGATTCATTGGAAGAAATATACATTTTGGAGAATAGGTTTGCTAGACCCCCACACTGTTATAGGCTTTCTTCCAATATTTCCACCCAGATATCTATCTTTGTATATAACTCTTTTGTTTCTATCCTGTGAAAAATCTATAACCTAGAAATGATTGATTCTACCTACAGTTTATACTTTTGCCTGGTTAGTGCTTTGCCTCATCCTGAGAACAGCTGCCGTTTATGAATTTAGTTAAATTTATGTTTTTCATTTTCTTTTAGTCAATTAGATATTTCTTCCTCTCCTTGCTTGTTCCTTACTCTTGCTTCTTTTGTTTACTATTTAATACTATTATGTCATACTTACTCTGCTGTCCCCTTTTTATGTAAACATAGCTACTCTTCACTGCCAACATTCTTCCATGTTTCCATTTGGAATAAGTTTTATTAACATACATAATTTTATATTTTATTATCTTCTGATAAATCATTTCAGCCCAGAAGTCTGAACAAGCCCTCATGAGATATACATTATGTAGATTCAAGGTTCTGTTAAGTAATACTGATATTGATTAATATCTTAACCAACATTTGACTAACACTAGATTATTTTTAGATAGAATAGATCTATTCATTTCAAAAAGAAGAAATTATTATTAAGAGAAATTTGGTGAGGCACAATTTGTTTATTTATTAGAATTCAGCAAACAAAAATGAGAACAATAAAATTCAGAAGAAACTTATGAAAAATAAAAATATCAAACGAATAGATTAAAATTATTTGTAAGGAATACTAGCATCAATAAGGAATTTCCATGTAAACAATATGCATCCTCTTATTTTTGTTTTTCTGAGGGGGAATATCTTTAAAATGTCACCTTACCAAATAGGTATAAGACAGTTGTGAGGATTGAAGCTGACAATTCTGCAAAGTGGCTGATGAAAGAGGTCTAAGTTACAACACTAAGCCAGCATGCATGGATCTGGATTTCTGTGTCTATTGTTTTTGGGTGTTGGGGGAAGGAGAAGAGGATAGGTTAGGTTCAAATATCTAAACAGTGGGCATGGAGCCATGATAACAGATTACTTTAAAAAAAAACTTTTCTGAAGTATCCAAAAGGCACAACCTGTATGCATGAACACGTGTATTTATTTGCTTGCTTACACTGGTCAAGTAAATAGGTTTTGGTAAATTTATTTAAGATTGGCAAGAACCGGTTAAGAAATTAGCAGAATGCAAAACATGGGATTCTTTTAAAGAGATTTCAAACAAAATTTGAAATTATAATGCACAATGTAGGAAGCATACAAGCAGATGTCTTCCTCATTCCCACAATAAATCATTACATGCTTGTTAAAACATTTAATTTTAAAAATTCTAGTATTTTGTCAATATCAGTTCTGTTCTAATTCTAGTCATTTAATGCGTAGAATTGCAGTTCGTTTATCAAGCTTTTGTTTTAAAGATTATCAAAACATATAAATCAATAATTCACCAGCATGGTCCCCTATATATTGGACTACAACTTTTGTAATCCCCCTCTACTAGCTTTCTTATATGGAGTTGTTAAGAGTTACAGTCTAATATTTAAGACCTCAAGCTTTGTTTTGCTAACCAAACTCTGTAATATAGTGACAAGGTCTAATTAAATTTTAAGATGATAGGAGTTTTTTTGCCTGTCATTCTCTCGCTTCTAAAAACAAATTATAGACATAAAAGCAATTCCAACTTAATTTGCAAATCCCAACAGAAAATATACAATGAATTGTTATACTTTTTACTGTGGGCTAACTAACACGAGTATGGAGAATAAACCCAGCTCAGCTGTCTTTATTTGTCTTCTGCAGTTTCCTTCTTAAGAAAAAAAGAGTTAAGTTTGAACAGAGTTCTCTTAATAATAATTAAACAACATATACATGCATACAGACAGAGAAAGAGGAATAGAGAGAGAGCTGAATTCTTATTTAGTAGTTGCTTTATTTCTAGTTATCTATTTACTTTGTTAACAGAGGGATATGATGTAACTTTTGTTCAAATATTTTTCCCCTAAACAATTACTTACTACTTAATTGGTCAAGTATCAGAATTAAATTCCTTCCTCAGATTGTGTTCACATTTATTGTTTAAAAACTGAACCAAAAATTGTCAGTTCTAAATATGTCATTCAACAGAGATTCTAAGAGTAAAATTTTTATGTGATAACTATTGCCATAAAAGTATGTCTCATCAAAACTGCCAAGGGTGAACCTTTCTGAAGCATATCTATAGCAAGACTGACAAAGTCTAAGTTGTCAATGACCATAGTACCCAAATAGTTAGCACTTATTAAGCTATCTCATGGAATAACTACAGAACTAAAATGAGTTTCTAAACTCTTAATCAAAAAAGCAAACTCGCCATCATCCAAATGGCTGTTTGATGCCTAATATTGCATTTTTCACATTCTTCATTGAGCATTATCCTGGTGTCACTTACAATTATGACTTAATTCAAAGAAAACAACATTGTTTCTTGGAGAAAAAAACTAGTACTCTTCTTGTTCTGTCTTAACTAGTGTTACTTCAGTTGAATAGTTCAGTTGTGTTACAAGTAACACAAACCTATTGACAAGGAAAAAAATAGGTTTCCTTTTTTCATCCTAACAGTTTTCTTACCTTTTAGAAAAAAAACTGTATTTAGGTAGTGGCAATAACCCATAAATATGGTTTATTAATGGACACTCTTGAAGAACAATACTTTCAGGTAAGCTATTTTTATATCTTAATATTTTATAGTATGTGATTATCAGTGGAATATTTAATGCAGTGGACATATTATCTTAATTCATTTGATTTTAATTCTGCTGTTCTTTATTGGGCCATCTCTATAGCCACTGGTTCAAGAATGGCATACGGTTTGACCTAGGGTTATAGCTGGAAAGTTCATGTAGTAGGGCCTTTGACCAGAACTATCTTTTAATAATGTAAGCAATATTCTAATCATACCATTGATGTTTTTGTAAATTAAGGTAATTAAGCTAAATGTCAACATCTTATTTGTTCTGCTACTATAATAGCTTGGGTTTTATTTTAAATAGAATTGATATGTTTCAATAATTAATTAGGTGATATATTATTTCTAATCAATTAAAAGTGTTCCCAATTAATCATTTAATTAAATATAAGACTACATGAAATAGCAGGTGACTACCAGTATTTTAAAATATTTTTCCTTCATTTATATAAAGGAGGAATACCTTATCTAAATTATTTAATTTGATATATGATTGTAACATCTAAAATACAATGTTACTTCAGAAATATTGTGGCTATAAATTTCATGATAATAAAATATGTAAAATATGTAAAACTAAGCAAAATAGTCAGAATAATGATATTTGTATTCTAATTCCATTGGAACTCACGATGTTTTTATTTGTTCTTATAACCAAGGATAATCCATATGTTTCAATGGTGAAAAATGGATGGCATATTTTGCAATTTTTCTAATGAGAGTTTTGTAGATATTTAGACACTCTTCTTTTATTATCATTTTATTATCATTTAATGAAAGATATATTAGTATCTTGGTGTGAAACATAATTATCATATTTATCTTACAGGATTCCAAATGTTTAGTATTCATTTTTGCTGTTTCCTCTTTCAGCAACAGGAGATAAACCAATATTTATTTATTTATGGCATGCTGCTTTTGAGTAAGCAACATCTATATTTTGAGATTATTTTTTTAATACAACTGTATCCATCTATGAAATCATTTTTTACTCAGTTATTGTGCTATAATTCTAGCATACTTAAGGCAATAGTTTGTCAGAGGACAGAGCTGATTAATAGTAGGCAAGGGGTGTCTTGATCCTCTTACCTTAAGTATATTTCTTTGGAGTTATTGTAATAACTCAATTTTAGACAGTCTACTTTCATCTAGTAATAAACTTAGAAATAACGAAGTATAAATGTTTGATTACAGATAAACTAAGAAACATTAGCTGACAAGACAGTTAGTGGAAGATAGTGGAATCAAAAGCATAAATGTAGGATTATATTGGAAGCATCACTATTTTAGACAAAAAAAATGGCCATCAAATCCTACCTTATTTTAAACCTGAAATTAGTGGAGAAAATATCCTTCAATATTCCGCTAGTTCAGTGATTTTCTCTTTCCTTATGTCCTTGATTTCCCTGTTTTGTTGCAATGTTACTTGAAAACACGCTAATAAAAGGAAGGAAAACTTATAGCTTATTATCTATTCAAACATGTATCAACTTAATGGAATGGAACAAATGGTCCTGTGAATTAAGGTTGCATTAATAAGACTATCATTTTATGAAAAACGGGCAATTTGAGTACTGTAATATAGATGGTGTTCCTATTAAAGACAGACTGTACTGCTAACTGGGATATAAGAAACCTGTGACCTCCCAGATGCTGTTTGATTCCAACTCCATCAGCGTCACTGGGAGTAGCCAATAATTAGGTATGATAGAACAAATTCTGGCTCTACCTTCAATATACCATTCTTAATATATTGGATCTCATTTTAAGTTATTGTGAGGAAATATAATTTTAAAATTAAAAAGTGGAAAATACTACAGCATAGTAATGAATGAAACTAGGAGTGTATTGAAAGAATTAGTTAATATCAATATGTGAAATTTACTTCCAGTACAATCGTATTGTTTGCTGGTAAATGAGTACTCTGGCTTATAACTGTACTTCCTCCAAATGTTGTTATCTTCCTTTTTCCTTCTGGCATCTCTGTTCTGTAAGATGTCTTAACATCTCTTATTTGTTATCATTTTCCCCATTTTGCTGCTCTTCCAACAAATTTTATGAGAGGAGAAAAAAGGAAATTGACCATTGGTGTGGTATACATGCAGTTACCAAAATTGGGGGTGGGGGGAATGACAATAATGGCAATACATGGAAGAAGTATTGCCGTTATTGCTTTTAAAGTAGCACTATTTTTTTATCAGTAGCATTAATATGTCTTTTTTCCTTTACCTGAACGTATATACAGATTTCCTCAGACTTTTTTTCACACTGTACTTTTTACTCTCATAAATTCCAAAGCTTTGCCTTATCAACTCATTATGTGCCATTTTCATTTTCTATGTGGAAAAACAAATTTCCATCAAGTTTTCGAATCATCACTTTTTACCTGTTTCTCCTGGTTATAATTTTTTATAGCATCTATGCAGAAAAGGACACTAGAACAGGACTGCATATCCATTAGAAGAATCTTGTTATTTTATTAGAAAAGTTGTACTATTTATGTATTTATGGAATTGTGATTGTTGTAGAAATTTTATCAGGTCTTAAATATTTTGGGTAATGTTTACCCTGTTATATAAAAAATAAGTAGTTATTCTGTTTGTTTTTGTTCTTCATAACTAACACTGCTGATAATTTATGAAAATTAAATTACACTATATAGTGTCTTTGGGAACATATTCCCTAGAGGTTTTCAAAAGAATATAAATATCTGTTTAGCAATTCTGTATATAATATGACTTTTCTTTTAAAGAGAAAGAGCTTTCCAATTGTTATTCCAGTTCATAGTAGTAGCTTTACTGTCAGTGTTTCCTTTTCTCCAGACTCTGTACTGATTTTACCAAGTAGAAACGTTATAGTGCTGACATTTGATTGTTTTAATTATGATATGTATCTCTAAAGTAATTGAACTTTTTACGACTTTTTATTGTAACTGGATTTTTTAAAGTGACATGGGTCAAGCTCAGACCTTCTCTGTATGCTACAGAATAACATTTGCATAAACCAAGAAATACTTTTACATAACAATAACCAGAGAAACTGAGATACTTTCAGTTTGGGTATGTTGATAAATTTACAAATATTATTCACTATAGTATTTGATGTTAAATCAGTTTTGCTGTTGTTATTTCTAATATGTTGAAAAGCTTGAAATATACAAGAATTACAGTATCTTACATTAAAAATAAAATTTAAAAAGTATTTATCTTGAAAGTTGATTTATGGCTTTTGCATTAGAGTTATGTTAAATTTGTAACTGAGTCTTTCTCATATTAGAAAGTGCTATGTGAAATCAATTCTTGTTCATTACAATGTGATTTTAAATTGTGTAGTTTAAGATTAATATTGACATACGTTTGTTTTAAGCACTAATTCTGGAGTTACTGAAATTTGATTTCAATGCATACATATTATATAATGCATTTATTATATAATATAGATATCTAAATTTACAGTATATTTTAATTGTGTAAGACAAAAGATGTAGTATTGTGGCAAAAATATAATATATAAGAATGCAAGCATTATTTTTCCAAGCATATGATAACAGAATTGATGGTACATCTGCTCATTGAACTTGTTGGAATTTGTATTTACTACTGTTTAGTGCTAAGAAACAATTATTGGAGAAATATTCATAGTAGCAGTGTATTTTTTATTTTGTGAGTCTACCATCTTAATTTTAAGCCATTAATTTGTTTTACATGTGTATGCATGCATACTTACATGCATTACTTATTGCTTGATTGGCATTAAATTCCATTAAGTTCCAATGAGGAAGATAAAATTTAGTTTTTCAGGCTTTTTCTATTTAATTTTATATTACATTACATTTGTTTATTTTTTTGACTGTTTGGTCTAAGGCTTGTTGAGGTTGATTTGCTCCTGAACTGCTTTGTTCCCAGACATTGCCATCATCCCCAACTACCACCAAGTCCTCTCCATCTGATCCCATGACCACCTCCAGAGCTAATCAGGTATAGTATCATTCTACCATCTACACCATATTTTTCACAAGTGGCTTGCAAACTGGAGAAAAAGATATGGTGGGTTGAGGTTTTATTTATTCATTTACACCCATAATCATGAATATTGAATGCTGTTGCTCAAATAATATCATTTTAGCCTGATAAATAAGTCTAATTCATTTCTATCAACATGGCATGTGACTCTTATGAGGTTGCAATCTCATTGCTTATATTCATATTTTATTTCTTACAAGCAGCAACTTTTTGGGTTGCATTGGAGATGCTAAATATCTCTGAAGCATCCAGAGTATAAATAAAATGCAACATGAAACTTCTAGGGGTTTACGTGTTTTTCAAGGGGATTTGGTATTTGATAATAATAAATAGTATACCTTATATAAAATTATTTTTGTAGTGGTAACAATATGTATACAGTGGGGCCTAGAGGATGAAAAAAAACTCATTTTACAAAAAACAAATCTAAGGTCTCAAATTTTAATAGGTTTTTGACACCTTCAAAAAACTTGTTTTGTATTTATAATTAAAGTAAAAGATGATGTAAAATTTTTAGCTGTGAAGTTGTGGTATCTTTTATTTTAGGTCTTATAATTAATATTTATCTTCATTTAAGGTAGATTAAATTTTCTTCTTTTGCTAAACAAGAAAGCTGTGATTCCAGATTTTCATAATATGGAAGATTGGAAGGTCTATTGTGTTTCTTACAGTGGAAGCTTGAATGAGGAAAGTGAAAATTAAATCTGTATTTGCTTTTCTACTTATGCAAATGGAAAAGTAAGATAAGTGCAATAAAACTGCTTTTTAAGAGAGAACTTAAAATAAATGTGAGCAATAGACTAGATACTGTTCCATTCCTTGTCCTTTATGTCCAACTTGTGATGTATTTCTGTGGTTCCCTGGTGTTTAACTCCAAGGAAGCATTTGATACTGTTAAGCAATCCTTAGGTTTCATTGCTTGAGAGTGAATAAACTGAAATTAAATCCAAGCAAGATAGAAGTACTGTTAGTATAAGGTGTGTTGTGTTGTGTTGTGTTGTGTTTTGTTTTGTTTTGTTTTGTTTTGTTTTGTTTTGTTTTGTTTTGTTTTGTTTTGTTTTGTTTTCAAGGAGAAATTCTGTTTCCCTGAAATAAGGTATCTCTGCCCTGGGAATTCTTAATCCTAACTTGTATCTGGGTTTCTAGATGCCAACAGTGACAAATTATGTTTAGGTGTCAACTGGATTCATTCTTCATCTAGTTGGCAACTGTTATCCATGTCTTGTTACATCACAACTAGATTTCTGCAGTGCACTCATTTGTACAATAGGAATTGCTGTGTTACTAAGAAATACAATATCAGAACAATATTATAACTAACTGGAAATATATGTATTGGTTGCAAGTCTTTTTTTTTCAGGGAACAAATTAAAGTGTACTTTTATCTTTTATAATTATAGATTTAAGATCTCACCGCAAGACGGATTATGTCTGTTTTTTTAAACTTTCTAGAGGTGAACTCCTTCTGTAGATACTCCTTCAGATTTACAGAAAGTATATCACTCCTAAACTGTAAAATATCATCTTTATAAATGGGTTTGGTTTATCTCTCTTCAGTCTTAGAGCACACACTTTAACTAAAATCTTTTCATTAATATTGTACTATTTATATCCTTTTATCTATGTTTTAAATTGCATTTAAAAAGAAGAATTTGGTTTTTTCCCTTTTGTTACTGCTAGTACCCAGGAGTATTTTTTTTTTCAATTTGATAGGATATATAGGCATTCCTCATTTAATTTCCATTTGTTCATCAACCATTTGAACTTACAATAGTGCTAAAGAGTACTTAGGACTGGTCAATGTCCCTGTAATTGCAATTCAGACACTTGGCGGTTAGTTTGCAGTGACAACATTAAAGCATTCCCCATTTCCACCTTCACTGCTGATGTCCAAAAGCAAAAGTTAATGCTGAAGCCAGCAGGAGGTCACAAATGGGTATCAAATGACTGTAGGACACTACAACTGCATGGGATTCACATAACAGCAACTAGGCCTGCAAGAACTGCAGTGTTAAGTAAGTGCAATCCCAAAATGTTATCTTTTATAACTGTGTTGTTTAGTGATGGAGTTCTTGATCCCAATTATTCTTGGTAAGTAAGGACTGCCTGCCAATCTAAACAACTGATTTTGTATTGCTACAGCTTTTTAAAATTATTATCTATATTAATTTATCTATTGTGGTAGAAATACAATTAAATTTCTACCTTATCACATTGTGAGTCATGACATTAAGCCATGTATGTATGTCTAATGAATAACAAAATAATGTATTAATCAATAATCAGCAAAAATTACAAAAATATTTAAAAATGAAGGCAAATATATGTGTCACAGGATAATGTTGCAGGATCCAGTCTGGATTGTTTATCTGGACCAGAGGTTTTGACTTCTGGGCTTTCGATTCGTGCTGGAGACCATCTTCAGGGGATTTCTCTCTTAATGTGCAAAATGTAAGCATAAAAACTGTGTCCAGATTACAGCTATACAGAAATACTTACAAGAGGTATATTTACCTCTTATAAATTATAAATAATTTAATTAATTTATAAAATAATTATAATGTAATGTTTGGAATAACTAAAATATACACACACACACACATCTTTGAATATATATATTATACTATATCTTTGTTATCAGATGTTCCATACAGTTGTCTCTGGAAAGTTAATAACAAAGAATATAATCACCTAGAACAGGGGTCCTCAAACTTTTTAAACAGGGGACCAGTTGACGGTCCCTCAGACCATTGGAGGGCTGGACTATAATCCCCCCTTCCTCCTATTTCCTAAAGCTAAGCCAATAGAAAGCTAATCCATTGACATTCATCCCTATGGTGGCGCTGGATACTGAGGTTATGGCGTGCCCTGCGATCACCCATAGACACGTGTCTCTGGGTTAATGGAAATACTTTTCCGAGCATTC
>JANHFJ010002211.1:43933-60004 GCA_032468195.1 Cerberus rynchops
AATTTATTTGAGTTGGGTATATAATGTTGATATAAGAAAATCAGATATAAATATTTCTAATAGTTCTAATATAAGGTAAAGGAGTCCCTGCGAATTTTACTCTGCTAGTCATTACTGATTATATGGAGTGGTTCTCATTTCCATTTCAAGGTCATTGAGCCAGCACTGTTTGAAGACATTTCCACGGGTCATGTGGCCAGCATGACATCACAGAGCACTGTTACTTTCCTATCAAAATAGTACTTATATATCTACTTGCACTTCTTTGCTTTCAAGCTGCTAGGTTGGCAGGAGCTGGGGCGAGGATGGGAGCTTACACTGTCACATGGAGCTCGAGTCTTGAACCTGGGCTGCCAACTTTCCAGCCAACAAGCCCAGGATCTTAACCAATGAGCCACCATGCTTCCCCCCAATAGTTCTAAAATGGTGCTCTTAAATCACAATAATTTAACTGATATAATTAGTACTATTTAGCTCTTTGTTAAACTTATTGCATTTTGAGTAATTGCTATGTCATCATTTAAATGTTCAACCTAGAAAATGATTAATGAAAATTTATTATAACATAACACCTTAGATTTCTACTTTTTAAAAAAAATATGATAGATTGGTTTATTTGGAAGTCTTTGTACTATAGTTCTTTATCTTAGACTATTTGAAGCCTCCCCACCCCATGCTCCATTTCAAGCAAATCCACCAGAAACAGAATGTTTCAATTTTACACATTTTGTGTCAATTTTCCAGACAGAAAGTAGCCCCCAGACATTAAGCCGTTTAGCTACGGAAAGGCGGTTTCCTTAGTTTTATTTGAATACTAGAAGCTAAGATTCCTGCTGATAGTTCAGGACTGTTAGTGGTTGCCTGACTGTTTGACAGAAAACATTTCCTTTCCTTTATTTAACCTTTGACTTGTGAATATAAAAGCTTTATCAGAATTGTAGTGGAAGTGCAAGAGAGCTGGAAATCGACCTTGTGCAACAAAGCTGAAGACTGTCTTTGAATGAAGGCTCGAATGCCTGTCTGGTAGCTCACTGGATTAAAAGAATATGTTAAATTCGTTTTTAATTTGTAATGAAATATCGGGTGTTGTTGTTTATATGACAGGTAAGGACTACATTGGGTATGATCTAAAGAGATTAAAAGCAGTACACAGCCACATCCATGATTGATTTTGCAGATGCTATTTCCAACTCTTGGTTTGATATAGTGGGCATCAAATTTGTTGCCCACTATTTTGCTAACTTGCTGAAAGTTCTACAAACCATGTGAACCATTTTTGTGAGTTGGCTTTTGTGTGATTATTGCTAAAATAAATATTTTTCTAGAGTCAGTATCTATCTTAAACTTATTTAAATCCTAATTGTGTTCTTCATCATTATGAGTTATCATATAAGTGCCTCAACTTATCCCATTCCAGTCCTTGTAACCAGATTTTCAGAAAGGATTTGTATGTATCTTTAGTTGAATGGATGGAAACTCCACAGTAAACTATTTATTAATGTAATTGAGGGAAATGAGGGAAGGAAGTATGACAAAAGATCTAACTGATGAGGCTTCCAGAAGCGTTGTTGGAAATTATGGTGGTTTATATGAAGAATAAGTAACAGAGGCAGTATGCAGTTGCCTAGTGCAACTCTCATCTTGCAGGGATCCTTGTGTGTAAATAATTGGTTCATTTTTTTTCATAAAACATAATGGCCAAGGGAATGCATGATCATCTTGATCTTATATATGAAAATATTGGCAAAAATGTGTGGATAAAAATATGGAAGGTACATTATAATAGTTTGAGCCATAATTTTTCATAGGCACTCACTTAACAATTTAAAGTTGGTTTTTTAAAATGTTTAAGAGTTGCTATTGAGACATTTCAACCGTAAAATGGAACTCTGATCTTTTAAAAATGTTGAAATTACAGATTTTTAAAAGATGGTGAATACTGAATATTGTGAATATTTTGAGAATTAAAACAAAACAGGCTCAAAATATGCTCTATTTTTAAAAAAGAATTTTTAAGTATTTAGTCACAAATGAAAATTTTATAAAGCATATGTAAAACAACCATTAATATGTTTCAGAGAGAGAAGAAACTTGAAATTAGAGTCTTGGATTTATTGTCACCAGTTGGACAAATATAGAAAAATTCACATTGCTGTGAAAGCAGGTTCTATTCTTGAACCCTGACTGAAGGGGTTGAAAGGGCGCATAGGCGGATTAAATGAGTGCATTAGCAGGATATTTGACTATTGTTTGGAGTATTGACTAAAGATACTATATATTTATCTTTGTTTGCTGATTCTGTTTAATAATAAAAACATATTTAATTAAAAATTCCTTTACACTAAATATCAGAATACTTGAAAAATGATATAGAAGGAAATTGCTCTGATTTTTTTTTTCTCTTCTGAGTGTTTCAGGAATATGATGGCCTTACATAAGGATTGAATTTTCTCTTGCCAGTACTTCCCGGTGCACTAAATCTGTGTCAATGTCATGTAAGCTAGGTAGATAAGTAGAACTGTTGCTTTCCCACAGAGAGAAGTTACTTAATCAAAACTTGAATTGTAGGCAGAATATTTTTTAACATTGCTTCTTTCTTTGTGGTTTGAAATATTTTCAAAGTTATCTTTTCTTGTGAATTTTCTACTTCTGTATCATCAAACTTGCTTAAGGTTTTTCAAAAAGCCCATTACAGTGAAATAATTTTTAAATAATGCTTCCTTCTCTTACAGCTGTTATATTTGTCTTTTCAGCTATTTGCCATGGTTTGAGATGTACTACAAACTTTTAAATACACTGGCAGAATATTTAGCTAAAGAGCAGGTAATGTTGTTATTAAATAAAATTTTGTGAAGAACTGCTAATGATAAGTGATCTTAAGGTAGTGGTCTCTTTTTGGGGAAAAAAATTCAAGAATTAAATATATTTTAGGCTACTGCTATTAATTTCTTTAAAATAAATAGTTTAATAATTTAAAAACCTTTTTAAATAGGGAAATTAAATGATATTTCTATGCTAGAAATTATACATCAGATTTACACTCTGGGCTAGAACTTGAGTGTGAACACTTTTAATAGTTTGCTACGAAATATTAAATTAATTTGCTGAAGAAATGCCAGAAAGTGCCAGAATTTATATTGATAGAGATAATGTTATTCCATGATTGTCATTTGTTTATGCTTAGTATGACTTAATATAAGACACCTTGTATTATTGAGGAAAAAACCAGTTAGTTATTTGTGAAACTGAAAATAGATGAACTGTAAAGATAGAAATGAAGACTTCAGAAGTTTGGGTGCTCTATCAGTGGAGGTTTTTAAGAAGAGATTGGACAGGTGCCTATCTGAAGTGGTGTAATGTCTCCTGCTTGAGTAGGGGATTGAGTAGAAGACCTCCAGTGTCCCTTGAATTGGCTTATATAACACTTTTTCTAAATGGGTTTGGATGTAGAATGAATTCCTGGAAGGGCTACACTTTAACAAGTAATTTAGATAGTTTGCGATAATTTTTGGAAAGTATGAAACTGCTTTGAATACTAAGATCAGCGTTAGAAACTCTAATCCTAGGGCCATTATTAGATTGTTGAGCATCATTCAGGAATGTATTAATGTTAGTTGAATTACCTATCAAAAGAGACATGTTGGGCCTTATAGTAGTTTGTAAAAAAAATCTATTTAAAGTGAGACAATGGACTTGATATTTAATATCAGATAATATTTTCATTTTATTTCTGCTTTATCTAGATTATTAGTGGTGGGCTGTAAAGCTTTTAAATTAGGCACATAGAGTGTCCATTATGTTGTATAGTTTTCAGTGATTTTGTAGTTCCTTAGAAAGCTTTGCCCTGTAAATAAAGAAATCTGGCATATGCTATATATATATAGTTTTTATTTTGGCTTGTTTTTTATATGGCTTGGTTGCCCTTGCCACTATATTATTGCTCATTTTTTGTACTGTTAATTTGTTCATTTTGTTGCATTTTTATACCAATATTTGTTTCATAGTATTTTACATTATTTTATAAAAGGTTTTTACATTACTTTATAAAATGTTTTTCTTTGCATGTTCATGTAGGAATATGCTTTATTATAAATACAATCATAATCCATAAAGCTTTGATTAACAGATAGAAAGACCGCAGTATTTCACCAATTAACCATGGAATTTTTCATGTGTCCACTTGAGAATAAAGAGGGAAAATGAGATAGTTTCTGTTTGAATAGAAAGTGATTGTATTTATTTTTGCTCTTGATAATACAGTGAATGCAAATGAAGTTTTTATGTCTATCGAATATTTTTTTTATTTTTTTTTATTTTGCATAGGAAGCTGACTTGAAAGATTTATTAGAAACTTGGTATAACCATTGTGTGCCAGAGGCAAATACTCCTATCAGCTTAAATTTGGTAAGTAGGGCTTTTGCTATATAAAGTTGAATTTTAATTAAAATATTAAACATAAGTCCCACTGGATCTTATAAAAAGTCAATTCTGTAAATAATGGTGAATTTGGTTTTCCCATAAAATTATTTTTATAGATATGACCTTAAGAGTAAATATGTTTATTATTATTGTATATTCCATTGTGCTTATTCTCCCATATAATCTTGAAAGAGTAGCTGCTAGTTACTCAGTAAATGGCTCACGTTTAAAAGATTGTACTACAAGAAATGCTGATTGAGCAGGAAATAAAGCACATATTCAATACAGTTTTGCTATCTAATTCTGATAAAATAGAAACTGTTTACAGTCGTTTTTATCGTTATTCTCAAATGAAGCTTCTGAATAAATTAAACACAACTTATTTGATTGAATAGTGGCTATGTACTACAGCATTACTTCTAATTTGTGGACCCAGGGCAAAGGTCCAAATGTTGACACTGGCCCTATAAATGATACTAATCTAGTAAGTGTGCCATGATATTTCTTTAACCTATTTTAGTTTTAGGAAATACTCTGATACTCAAAATACAGTAGTTTTGGATCAAGGAAATTAGTGTCTCTTTTAAATGTGCTCTTTCCTTTTTACATTTTCCTTAATTTTAACAAATACCACACAATACATGTAATTGATGATTATTCTTTGCATAGTGCATTCCATAACTTAAAGATAAGTCTTTACTGGTAGTTATAGTTTGTACATATGGATGTACAAATTCTTTAATAAGAGTATTATATGAAAATTATACTAGATATTAAATGATAAAAGTACTTTGAAAAATACTTGGGATGCTATCCTTAACTGCAATCACTCTAGAATAAACTAATTTGATCTTCCGTAAGTATATTTTATCCTTTCTGTCGCTTTCTCTAGAACTCCGAATGCAAAGCTGAAATCTTTCCTTGGCTAACACATTAACATCATTTTTTAATGAAGTATTTTGAAATTGAAATGTATTGCAGCCAACCAGTTTACTGGATGAATGAGCATGAAATCAGATGTTTGTTTAGATGCCTTCTACTCAGAAGTGATTCATGATACAATATTTAATTATTGCATATGAAACTATAACCCATTTCCTGTTTTGAATTCTTTGAAGAAAAAAAAGTGGAGATAAAATATTTTTTTAAATTGATTTAACACCGAGATGAATAACCTTCAGTGTCAGAACCTCATTTGCAGCTCCCATGTCTTCATTTTTTCAGCCCCTGAAACTCCTCATCATAATGACTGAAAATTGGTTTCCTGCTATTTTGAGATAGGAGGCACATAAACTTACATTGAAGATTACAAATAGGCACACTGGTGCCTAATAAGCCTTGCTTCAAAAATGAATTGGTTGATCTTGTTGGAAAAATAACAAAGTGTTTTCCAGCGAGCACATTTTGAATACTCAACCATAGATGTTAATAGTAAGTGCAAAATACTATTTTCAGGTCCTTAAAAAAATTGCTTGCCAAATGATGTCTACTGATTGCAAAAGATTTATAAATGTTCCCTAACTATTTGAATATATTTTCCAAGAACATATATTATCAGATTTGGAACTATATGTGTAAATTGTCTACTAAAAGGGGTCTTAATATTTAATAAAGTGACAGTAGTTTATTCTTACACCTCTTTTGCTTATTAAAAAAAATCCAGAGAACCTTTCCCCCCCCTCTGTTTTAGTTGTTTGTATATTTCAGGGAAGGGATCTTAGTAGCCTAGGAATCAAAACTGTATTATTTTCACTGAATATATTTACAGATGGCCCTGTTGAAAGTATGTGAGCAATGTCTTCCCATCACATCTTCATTATGTTTCAGTGTCATTTTCATTATAATTGTTCAGCAGATTGAATGTTTGGCTTTTCAATGATTATAAAATTAATCTCCCTAAATTACTTCTTGCCAAAAAGGTGTTTGTGATAGGAAGTAATCCAAAGATGTAAAAACCCAAGGATACAAGCCAATTGATCAGAGTAAACATACAGACAGTCCTCGACTTATGACCGGTGATTTTATGAGTTTTCCTTTATGATAGCCTTAGAACAGATGCTTTATGGAATATAAACAATCACCAGCTGTTGTAAATGATTGTGTTGCCCCTAGTTATGTGACCACATTTCAGGGGCTTGGCAATCTGTTCACATTTACAACTGGTTGTCAAGTACCCTGCAATCATGTGATTACTATTTGCAATCTTCTCTGTCAGCTTCACCAGAAAGACAATGGGGAATTGGCAGGGAAGGTTGCAAGTGCAGGAAATGGAGAATTTGAGATCTGTTACTTTGGTATAGCACGATTTTCTCCTTCCCTCTGTGCAGGGAAGGAAAATTGTCCTGTGTGCTGGAGGAGGAGACTTCAAATCTGGTGAAAACACTAGCAAACACCAACCATCTGAGCCTTTCAAGAGCTGGTGTTTGCTACTATTTTCCTCTGCTCAAAGGCTAATAAAAACCAGTGTTCTGAAAGGCATATACAGATGCAGTATAGGTTAGGAAAGGCGCATAGGGGTGTTCAAGTAGTTGGCACAATGCAAGTGCTTAGGAGCTGGGGAAATTGTGTAGATGAGGAAGACTTATCCAGGCAATGTGCAACCTTCTTTTCTGGTTTCCTCATTACAAATATTTCCTGCTAGTTTCCCTGCAAGTAAAGATGTGGTGGACAGTCATGACTGAATTTACACTTCCTGTTGGCTTCCCTATTAACTTGTAGGAAGTTGTCAGGGAACATTGGAAATGACAATCGTTGACCATGGCAGTGTGGCGGCACTGCATCAGCCACAACTTCCCAAAATTCCATTACCATGGGAGCAATGGATCTTAACCTTCTATAAGTTAACCCATTTGAGTTGCCTTGTTCAAAAATATTGTGTATTGTGATGCATTTTTTTGCCTAGTTAAAGGTTACAAGCAGGCAAACTGACACAAGAGTTTTACTAGAATATAAATTGTGCTGTGCAATAAAATTGAAAATAGAGCGACATGGCAATCAGGAATTACTTCTATTTTGAAATAAGGTTTCCCATTGCCCAATGTTAGAACAAAAGTATGAAATTCTGAAATTGTAACTAATGAATGAAAGGAAAGGAAATTATTTCTGTATTAAGCACCTATGGTGTTAAGAACTCTGAGTTAATCAAATCTTACTTTAGTTAGCTTTTATATCAACCTATCATGTTGTCTTGTTAAAAGAAAATAGCATTCTGTACCTCATGTAATCCAATATCACTCATTCCATAATTATAAGTCATAGGGGGAGAAATAATGGTTTTTTTTCTCCTTTATCTCTGTAGTAATCATAAAATATACTTTATTTATGTTGGTAGTAAAATATAACTTAATTTAAAAAAAAACCTAATTTTGGGTATTTATAGGATTTTTTCCTTTTTTCTGCTTTTTTGATTAAAACAAATGTACACTTATTGAATAAGTTTGGATATTCCTTGAGAAGCACTTAAAGCTGCTTTCAAAAATCTCACAGTGACAAATAGTTAATGTAGGTAGTTCCTGATTTATGACCATTTGTTTAACTTTGGTTCAAAGTTATGAAGGCCTCTCAAAAAGTAACAACTGGTCCTCAAAGTGATGACAATCATGTTAGCTCCCAGAGTACATGATTATAATTTGGACGGTTGGCAACTAACTTGCATTTACAACAATTGTGATTTGCTATCTTCCCAGCTGGCAACTGACAACCAAAGTCAACTGGCGAAGCTGAATTTGCTTAACAATCATGTGAATCACTTCATGACCATGGCAGAAATGGTTGCAACATTGAGTTATATTCTATGTGATGCTTTACAACCATACCAACTTAAGACAGAAATTCTATCCAACTTGTGATCATAAGTTGAAAACAGCCTATGTCTTTTTGTATTAACCATTTTGTCACTGAGATTTTTCAGAGTGAGAAACAGTAGAGTGAAGAATCATTTCAAATGACTAGACAACTTTTTTTTAAAATTCCTTTATAAAAATCTCCGTGTTTGGTTACCTCTCATTTCTTTTTGAAAACCATGGAGAATAAATCTTATTTAAAAAACTACTCATAAATGTTTCACAATGAGAACCATACATGATAAGGTTCAGTAATTATAATCCCCAAAACAAAATTAAGTTTTGTGAGGAATATCACATATTCCTTTCTTACTTCCACTTATGTGTCACTCTAGAAATAAGAAAATAGGAACTGGATAAATTTTTATTGTAATGCAATTCTGCATTAATCCATTTCCCAATGAAACTAATAATTAGAACTAAAGGGGCATTTTTCTTTTTATCTTTTTCAAGTGCTTTCATTTTAAGTTTACTGTGCAAAGCAATTTTCTGATCCTCTTTTGCGTTGTTGCTGCAATAAATCTCTTTGGTATGTATGCAGAATAAACATTACTGCATTATTTTAGCAGAAGTTAACATTTGTTAATGGGTTGAATTATCTGGTGCTTCAGATTACTAATAATATGTCCTCTCAAAGCAGATCTAAAATTTAGTTGCTTATTCAGACTATTATTTTATAATGATTTTGTCTTTTTGAATAATAATTCTGCATTTTTTTTTCTTGACTAGCATTCAAATTTTATTACTCCTGATTTAACTGGATTACCAACTGTTCCTGAAAGTGTAAGTTTTGACTATATTTACAATATTTATATAGGTTTACAATTTAAATCATTAAACAAACATCTGTAGAAATCTGAATACTTATTGATCAATCATTAATCTGGCTTCATTCATCTATATAAACTACATAATTAAATAATGTAATAATGTTGGCTATTTTGGATAATGTGTGTATGTATGGGCAGCTATGGATGTGTGATTATATCTGCATTTATGCATTTAGCTAAATGAATGCAAGGGTTTATTTAGGATTTACTGTGTAATTGGAGTTTTAAATAAATAGTTATAGATACATAGTAAACTCAAAAACAAGCAATTCAAGAGGCTCCTTTCTGAAAATATAACATTCATGGACATGTTTTCAAAATACACAAATGATAATAGATAAATTTCAATTAAAGGTGTTCAAATTTTAGTTAAGGATATACATTTCTTTAAAAAGATTATTTTCCCTTTTAATTAGACAGAAATAAATTTATCATTCCGTTCCCTTTATTAATGTGTTAACAGACTTTATTCTTCATTTACTAGAGAAATCTTACTGAATATTTTGTTGCTGTGGATGTGAATAACATGCTACAACTTTATGCCAGCATGTTGCATGAGAGACGCATCATTATTACCTCCAGCAAGCTAAGCACTGTGAGTACTTCACACATCTCTTTTCAAGTAGACTATATTGAAAGTCTCACAAAAAAGGGTTGCATATCTCTCTAGATTTAAATATGTCCCTTATATACTTATGAGACAATATCTACATACTCTTTTTAAAAGATGTCGTTTTAATCTGACTCTTGAAGCACGAAAGTCTGATTGATATAGGCTTACTCAAATAGATTAAGGCGGGTTAATTACTTTTTGTTACCAAGGGATGAGAGTTTTTTAACCCTCTAGAGTTAGATTTCTATGCCTTCCAACCTATAAAGAATTCTTAAGGGCTATTATAAGATCTTTATTATTCACTTGTGGCTTATTCCATCGGAACTACTAGACAGGAATCAAAGAGCCATGATAATAGCTGCTATCCTAAATCTAGTAATGTTTGGGGAAGATATACTGTAATGACTCTGATTCTGAGCAGCTCTTCAGACTGATAATGACTTACTATTCCAAATACTTTTTTTTTATTACATCAGTTTTATGCCTCTGCCTAGGCTGAAATAGCTTTCTTGTGTCATTGCAGATGGAACTGAGATAAAGGGTGTGCTGTGTTTATCCATGCCTAAATCTTTTGATAGCCCTGTTTGTTTCAGCTTTTCCCTTGTGGTGTCATTTATAACTCTAAATCTATCACCGTTAAGTTGAAAATAACATTGCCTTCATGCCAGTGGGCATCATTTATGTCTGCATAGTGTCTGCTTAATTTAATCCCATAAATAAATTAATTAAACTCCTTCAAACCCTTTGTTTTACTTAGTACTTTAATACAGATTTTAACCATGGGAGCCTTTATTCTTCCCTTAACAATAAGGTGGATGTGTTAACATTTTCAAAAACTAATGCTTGTTTGAAGATAAATCCATTACAAAAACATTAATTTTAATTAATTTTAAAAACTTTTTGAATTTTGTTGATTTTTTATTTGTGGATTATAAATCCTTGGAACCCCCTGTCCCCAAACACAAACAAGCTACCCTGTCAGTGAATTGCATAAATTGCTTAGAAGGACTAGTGATATCATTTTCTCTTCTTCAAGCTCCTCTTCCTCCATTTTTTTAAAAGAAAAGAGAAATAAAGGTCTCATTTAGTCGGGAAAGTAAAATAGCCACAAATCACAATGTTGATGTTGAAAGAGACATTTTTCTTCTCTTCAGATAGCATGGCAAGATTTTTTTTCAAAACGAATCAAATGCAAAACAGCATCAGACATTCTGTGAGGTTACAGCTAGAATTGTTAGTGTATTCAATGCAGCAACTTAATTATGGATAAGTTAACTTGCAATACTTGACTAATCATGGCAGAAAATAAACTAAGCAAGCTCACACTTGATCAGTATTGGTGTGGATTAGTCTAAGAAGTTAAATAAATCTGGAGAATGTAATGGCAAAACATTTTTCTTGTTCCTCAAAATATTATATGAATATATTGATTTCAATTCAAAGACAGCTTAATCTTTTTGTTTCCTTGATCACCGGAGCAGGGTTTAAAAGCTTAAACTAATAAAATCCTGTAAATGTAATCAACTCGTGGTCAACAGTGTAATCTAATAATTATACTTTTAGTTTACATAAAAATAAGCTAATAGTTTTATAGTCTAAAGTTTCATCTTTATGCCCTGCTAACTCTAATAGATGCTGTTTTAACTATTTTCAGAGGATGCTCTCATTTTTAGCCCACGGTTAAGGCAGCTTTTTTTTTTTTTTTAACAGTTCCAATTTATAAAGGCCATTTTCCTTCTTTCATGACAAAAGTCTTGTTATACAATCTGTGATACCTTAATGATTCTGGTAATAATGCTGTCAGGACTAGGATCTGCATAGCTCCAGTGTCCACATAGGCTAGTACAGGAGCTCCCCTTCTCCTCTATTGCCTTTGTGGTGTTGTTTGGGCAGTTCCATTTTTCACAGCAGAAGATTCTATTTTCCCCCCTTTGGGCTCAATTTTATATTTGCTTGGTCTCCAATCCCATGAATCTTGTCTGATGGGCAAAGAGATATTTCTTCTCACATTGTCCACTTCTACTTCCAGACCTGGCAGGAGGTTGGGAGGATTAGCAAAAGAAGCAGAGGGTAGTGATTGTAGCTGCCAATTCTCCAGTTTTGATGGTGATCCTCAGCTTGTTAGCCTCAGAGGGATAGCAAGAGATATACTGGGCAGAAGAAGAATGGACTTCTTTTCCTGATCTCAAACCCCACATATAACCTAAGGCCCAGTGAGGAGAAAGCCAAATCTTTTCATTTTCCTGATAAACTATGGATGAGTGCAATTATTCTCAATTTTTAGAAAAGGAAAAAGCAGAAAATTTCGTATTGAATATAAAACTACACATTGGGTTCTAAAATTGTTAGTTATTTTTTAATATTTTGTACAGATCTTGGATATTTAAGTAAGAGTGTATTACCTCTACCATGGAATTAATTTTTCCCTTTATTTCCTAATAAGACCAGGAGGTTTTTTTTTTAATGTAGGCTACTTTTCTACAAGAGTGTTATCATTTCCCTTCTTTTGTTGAAGGAGTTGTCCTTTATCTTTGGAGGTTAACTTAATATCAAGTGTTTATGACAGTTCATGCAGACTGAATTATGATGTCACCTCCATGTTATCAGCTCAGTTTTGGTTCACTATCTAAGGGCAGTAGGACTGAGATCAAAACCCATAATTCAAGCTTTTTCCTTCTCAAGCTCTCTTTTTTTAGGGAGGGGGAAAGAAGGGAGGTGGGAGTGCAAAATTGCCATATTCTAATCCACATTCTTCACATCTGGGAACCCTGTGCTATTGAATTGTGATAATAAAGTACTAAATTTGCTATGCATAAAAATTAAATAGAGTAAATGTCTGAAACTTCTGAGGATGGTGTTGGTGGAAAGCAACAGATTTTGCTTAAAAAGTTATGAGAATTCCACTACCAATCAGCTTCCTGATTGTTACTGCATTTGCATTTCTTTATAAGCATTTAACGATGAATGAATGCATGTCATGTGCATATTTATTTCCAAAATATTTATTTTATAATGTTTTTATGTTGCCATGTCACATAACATGTACATTTGCCTGTTGTACTTCTTAAAGCTATGATATTATATATCATAACTTGAATATTTGTGGGTGTGAATTCAGTATATTTCCCCCTCCTTAAACTAGCGTGAGAAGCATTTTCAGAGAGGCACTGCTAGAGCATTGATTTTATGCCTGTTGTAGACAGGCCTGAGAAGTTTGGGCCCCAAGTGAACCTGCTGTGGTACTCTACCAGAACATCATGCTGTAGTCCTGTGTATTCAAAGCAAAGGAATAAATCATGATTTTACAACAGTGCATCAGTTGACTTATTGCTGTTTTGTGACCACTGGATGGGAAGGATTGCTGTTTAATGCCATGTCATAGGTTCTCAAGTCAGTCAGGCATGAAGGCTTGTCATATGCCTCTGTAATTGTACCTCTCCAGATTTCCTCTAACTAGTCAGCTGGGGCTGTGCATTTTGTCTCTAACACCCAGCTGGCCTGTGCCTGACAGGAGCCTTCTCATCATCCTGTCAGTAATATGTTAAATAGTGGGTGTCTGTTTCAAGGCCTCTGTTAGAGAAGCAGGTGGAAAGGATGCTATGCTTTAATGCAGAGGTCAGAATATTATCTGTCTTCCCCACCCCTTAAACATACACACACAGAGCATTTCTTTATCTGAGAATGGACCAGTACATTTGTAAATACATTCCAACTGCCTAACCTTGGATCTTCTTACAAATAAATTTTCATCTGCATAAAAACAGCAAAAGGAAAAGACTAAGAATAAGAAAGTAAAGTGATTTACTGTAATTGGGAGGCTGTCCTTTCCCTAACCCAATGAATCAATTATGACCTCATGTTCTGTTAGATAACTCTTAACTAGTTGATATCTGCAAATAGGATATGTTTCTCCTTATCAGTTCATGTTCCTTTGGCAGACATGGTATTTCATTTAATGTTATCAAGGGAATTGAGAACATTTGAAAGAAGCAGAGCAACTGACCAGATGCTAGGGAATGCAAAACAACCCCCATTTGTTATAATTGCATTAACCTTCAACGTGCTCGTCTTCCAGCTGACTCTAAAGAAGAGATTCGTGAATATTTGCCAGATCCAGATATCATAACTTAGTTACTTATACAATAATTTATTGATACTTTTTCATTGGATGTAAGCTTTATTTGCATTGATCCTTTTCATCAAAATACTGAATCATACTTTTAAAACTTGATCAAATGCTTAGAAGCATGGCTGGTAGGATGAGGGGGAAAATACATGTTTGGTCCACAGTCAGCTACCTCTCAAGGATCACTGAAATATAATGCATTTGCACAATCCAAAATGGTTCCTTCCTCTACTGTTCAACATAGAGTCCAAAGATTGATGTTTCTTCCACTATTGGATTGTGAATTTGCGCGGTTCCATAAAATACCCAGGTCTTTTTGGGATCAAGCATTATTGATAATTTGAAAAATATGACCCACCCTTTTGTCAAAATAACTTTTTGTGAGATTTCTTATCTGAGTGAGAATAAGCAGATCTAAGATAAAGAAAATAACTTTACAGTAATTTCTGCACACCTTATATCTTCAGTTTCCGAGTCACTTGAAATAATAAAGAATTAACATCAGACTTAAGTGAAGGGAGTTATATGCTACCTTTAAAGTACATGCCTACCCAGACTTCTGGGGAAGCAATGAATTGAAGATAACACCATTGAGAATGCAGTTTCCAATCATGACTGAACAAGAAACCAATAAATCAGCTTCTTGGAATTCTGGAGAGGACTTTGGATTGCCCACATATCCTCCAGACAGCAGCTTTCTTAAAGAAGGCCATGAATTGGTCTTTGGCAAGTATAGAGCTCTAGGAACCAAAGGATTGCCATCTTTTCCCTTTTCACAGTCAGAGCTTTCAAAAGGATGCTAGTTTTGAATACTTCCTTTCTTAATAATTTCTGGAAATTGCTTGTTATTGAGTATTTTAGGGTTATTAAGAACCCTCAGAATACTAAGTTTCATTGGATGAATTTCCTTTAGTCCTTGGTTAGAAAAAATTTATGGAAGTTTAAGGATGTAAAAAATTCTTACTTTGGAATATAGCAAAAGGGAGTTTAGAACATTGATTTTGGAAAGTTATAAATGGACTTGGAGGCCATTTTTCTTTGAAGTAAGATTCTGAAATTAATTACAATAATCCTTCTTGTTTACAATGCTATTAAAATATATGAAGATTTTGAAATTAAATATGAAGACACCTTCCTGTGGAGGTGGATATCTGGAAAACTGCGTTCAGAAGTTACTCGTGAGATTGTCTGCTATCATAAAACAGTTAAAATTGTGATGAATCTTCTGAGAAGAGACTAAGAGAAAACGAAAAGAAATCATGTTCTGGGACACCATTTAAAGAAATTAAAGATCAAGATTGTTAAAAGCAAAAGGAAAGAACATAACATTGGTTTATTTGATCAAGATCAATCACGTGGGAAGAAGAGAGACTTAATTTTCAGAGAAAGTGATGTCACTGTTAAAAGGAATACAAAATTGATTTATTTGACGGTTAAAATACGGTATGTACTATATCTTGTTTTTGAGAACTCCTAAGAGATTTTTGCTAATTAGGTTAGAATGATGAGTCTTTAAGAATTCATTTAGATATAAGATATGAGATATGGGAAGAAAACATTTATAGTAACAGAGAAAGTGATAAATTACTGAAATTGTTGGTACTTGTGATGAAAGGGGAGGAGTTATTTCTTTATAGAAAGATATCTCTTTTTAATATATATAAGAACAATTATATATATATAATTATTATACTACATTACATTATATTAATAATTATATGAAGAATAATTAGTGCACAAACAATTTTAGAAAGCAGAAAAATACAGTCTTCTTAGAAGAGTTCCTCAGCTTTCTTTCAAGATTTATCTTTATTTGTTATAGGCAGTTATATTGAGTCATTTGAATGAACAGGCAATTTACCAATAGTTGAACCAAACATATTGTCAGGCCCAAGACCAGACATGAGACAGCGAAATAAAGTCCAATCCACTGTTTGCTTAAACCTAATAGGGCAGGCCTTTCAAACTGGCGGCCTGCGGGCCAGATGTGTCATGTGCAGACCATGCCCTTCCCAGCTCTGCAAAGGCAAAAAACTGTTGCAATACATCATGTTAAATCACATAACGGGATTGAGTTTGATACCCATGCAGTAGACAAAATCTTGCCAAATTATAGCTATACTTTTTGAACTTATAGACGTATCTTGAGAGATTCTAGGGTGTGATTACCTTGAACCACTTCATGCCTTCCTCTTCCAGCTGTGCAGTCTCTTGATCTGAGTCTTTTTCTGCGAAAGCTCT